>FMBT01000802.1:0-12875 GCA_900095095.1 Fragilariopsis cylindrus CCMP1102 | reverse complement strand
CTACATCCATCAATCGTTCTTCTTTGAAAGGGATCAAGTTGTCCCTTCTTTTTGAAATACCCGTGTCTAGTTAAACCACTTACCAAGATTTTTTCTCCTCCTCCATTTACTGCTTCCTTATGCCTAACTGGTACATTACAATGCCCTTCTCTTTGTTTGTATTTAATAAGAAGTGTGTACATATCTTCCCACTTTTGAGATGGTATATCCCAAACAATACCTAATTCGTTCAATCTATATACTTTCTCGGCATCAAGTTCATCTTTCTTTTTATTTTGTCGTTGTGTACGTAACCACCGTCCAAGTTTTCTCCTACTCCTCCATTATTTTCTTCGTCTTTTTTGTAACTCGTGGTACATAACAGTGTCCTTCCTTTTTTTGTATCTAACAAGAAGTCCATACATATCATCCCATATTATATCACTTTTACTTTTGGTATTAGTGCTACTGGTGGTGATAGTTGTGGCAGTAGTAGCTGATGATTCTAATGAAGTAGCTATTAATACTTCTTCGGCTGCTGTTGCTGTTACTGTTGCTGTTGTTAAGATGGATATGTCGAAGAAAAACAGCGCGTACTCATACTACTCCGCATTTATTCTGTTGATTCTGTAGTAGTAGTAGTTGTTGCTGTTGTTGTTGCTGCTGTTTTAAATGGATTTGACTCATGGGATACGTCGGCGCATGCCTTGTCGATGTCGTTGACGATGACGATAATGAAAATGCATGACAGTAATAATTGTAATAATTGTTACTACTAAAACGAGTAGCACTACGATTAAGTACATTGCTATTATTTGCTTTTTTCATAATTATTCCTAACATTTATATTAATCCAACAAAAGCTAATATAATACGACGTCTTAGCCGTCGTTGTCTTATTCTACTTCTGGAATGATATCTGTGACAGTATTCAAAATTTCCTGGCGTTTTCGTAACAGTTGCCACCATTGTTATTGTTATTGTCGTCATCCAGCATCCCTCCTCATATCACTACTGCCTGTTGTGTCTTACTGTATATGTGTAATTACTTATATTCGTATCTTTCCCCTTTCTCTTCTTTTTCTTTTTCTTGACTCGGAAGAATACTTTTTTTTTTTGTTTTCTTCTTCTTTTTCTATCCGATTGACGATGTGAGCGATGGAATGATGTTTTTGATTCCCGAGCGATATATTCGTGATTCGATTACAATTCGATTGTTTCATGGATGATTGACGGACGGATGGACGGACATTTACTTCGGCGCTGACCATTCAAATAATTGTTGCGTTTTTTCCTTCTTGCTTTTTTACTTTCTTGTTTGCTATTATTTCTTGTTTTCATTTCACTTTTTACTTTTTCATTCACATGATGATATAAAGAGATCATACAGAATAGTACGACGACAGCACGACGAGAAGGACGTTAAAGCGGACAGGATAGATCAACAAGCTTTATCAAGAGACGATACTACTGTACCGGTTCCTACTGTTATACACATACTTACTTATACTTGACCTAACGTTTTTAACGAAATCGAAATCGCAGAAATCAGCATCATCAGCAGCAACAGCAACAGCAACAACACTATGA
Source organism: Fragilariopsis cylindrus CCMP1102 (assembly GCA_900095095.1). Lineage (NCBI taxonomy): Eukaryota > Bacillariophyta > Bacillariophyceae > Bacillariales > Bacillariaceae > Fragilariopsis > Fragilariopsis cylindrus. The sequence goes on along the minus strand of FMBT01000802.1, from coordinate 11,306 downwards.
CAAATTACGACGAAGAAAAGCACGACGATGCGGCAGCGATGGCAAATGATGATAATACGGATGAAGAAAAGTATACACATAAGATCTATATTGGACGTGTACCAACGAAATTTACAGAAGATACTGTGAAACGTATCCTTATTGAAAAAATGATGTTAGCAGGAACAACAGGAACAGGAACGAGTACTGACAATAATGATACGAACATTATTGAAAAGGTTGAATTGATTTATCCTCATGATGATGATGATAATAATGACGGAGACAAAGTACCAAGATCCTCCAAAGATAAAGAAGATGAAATAAAGAAACGTAATTTGGATAGAGAACATGGTATTGATGTCGAACATCGTGGATTTGGTTTTATTATATTTTCCACAGAAAAATATCGCGATGATGCATTAAAATTACAAACGATACGTGGTGGACGTAAAGTCACATCCAAAAAATTATATACAATGTATTTACGTCCATATGTTGCCATAACCTATGATGATAATAATGGCGGTGGTGGCGATGGCGATAACAAAGAAGAAGGTGTAGCAACAAGTAGTAGTGATAATGCGAATAATAATAATGCAAGAGATATCTGTTATTTGTGGAATTTACATCGTTGTCCATATGGGAACGACTGTAAATTTCGTCATGTAGGAATTGGTAGTTGTTTAAAAAAAGATGAAGATTTAACACCAGATGAATTAAAACAAATTAAAAGAAAACGAAATGGAAAATGTTTTCTATATAAAAAGAAAGGAAAATGTGATAAGGGTGACGAATGTTTATATTCACATGATTTTGAATGTGTTGTGCCAGAATCAGAAAGAAAGAACGACAACACGAAGAAAGATGATGACAGGTCCAACAAGTCTGAAAGTACCAAAAGTAAAAGTAAAATTCCAAATTCATTAAAGGATTGTATTAATTGGAAAACAAAAGGTAAATGTCGTAAGGGTGATAAATGTGTATACAAACATGATTTAGAATTACAAAAGATTGCACTTGATAAGAAGGCAATTAAAACAAAACAAAATACTAAAAAACGTAAACATGATAATGATAATCACGAAGACGAAGACGACGGCGATGTTTCCAACAAGAGATCAAATACAAATAGTAATTATCAAGGAGGAAATAATAGAAGAGAAAAACAACCATTATGTGTACGTGTATTTGGATTAAATTATGATACAACCGAAAATGATATCAAAGAATTTATTCAATCAAAGTTAGGTGGGAATGGTAATGGTAGTGGTGATAATTCAAAAGATCAAAATCAACAGCATTTAATTAAATCTGTATTATTTCCAAAATTTGAAGATTCCAATCGTAGTAAAGGATATTGTGGTATATACTTTGCAAGTCCCAAAGCTGCATTAGATTGTGTATCGAAATGTGATAATGAAGAATTACATGGTAGATGGTTACGTGTACAAACTGGTAAATCAATGACAATTGATGAATGGGATGGATTGCACAATAAATAAAATAGTAAAATATAAAAGTATATCTAATATTTAAAAAAAATAAAGTAAATAAATAGTAAAATAAGTAGATTAAAATAAAGCACAATTAATTTATACTACAAGTACTAGCGCCAGTTTTTTTTAAATCTGTTAAAGTGGTAGTACTTGTTGTTGATCTTTGTTGTTTCGTCGCTATCCTATGCAGAAAGCTTCGCTGCGGCAGTAGTCAGACCATATCCCAACAAGGATAGTCCAGATCCCAGCAACCATAGCTTGAAGACTAGCATGCGTAGCTTAAAGCCCTTCATGCGCTTCTCTGGTGATTCCAAGTATCCAAAAATGAATTGGTGGTTCGCATAAGCGTATAGGACACTGGTTGCTGCCAAGAAGTAGTTGACATACGAATCCTCGACATATGGCAGCGAGCTTCCAAACATAGCAATAATCCATACCAATGGCATACTAAAGACGGTCCATTCCTTGACATTTTCGCACATTTTAAAGGCTCTCCAAGCCCTGTCTCCTTGTTCCTTGTATTTGGGGTCAATCTCGATCCAGGGTCGGTAGGGGTGCTCGTAGAGTGGCTTTCCATTGTCATCCTTGGCAGCATACCGCGTCTTGACTTGTTCTTTGATGGCAGTGGCCACACCCACGACCAGAAAGAAGGAGCTTGTAGCTGGTACAAACAGGGAGTGTCGTAATCCGTCCATGATAATGATTCTTTATGGTGGTGTTGATGAGTTTCTGTGGTCTGCGGTTGAATATCAATATCGATCAGAGAAGATAGGTATGGGATGGGACAGGGGTAAACCCTGGGATGGGATGTGTCTTGTAGGCGCAAAAAAATTACTTATCTAGGAACATTTTAACTTCTCGTCAAAGGAAAGACTTGTACTTATTTAGTTCTTATTTATTTTAAATATCACGGAAAAGCTAAGTCATGTCCTGTGGTACTCGCTAGATGTACCACTCCACTTTCTGGCATTCTAACCCATCCTAGCATGTATAAAGTCCCAATCGGATGGTATAATCTGAGCTTAATATGCATAGGGTGGATATCTGGACCAGACTTTGGGGCGCTAGGTATGTGTTCTTCACACTGGAAGGTGGTAAAGGGTGTGATGCAGCCTAGGACATATGAAAATGGCCCATTTGGGGAGGTATGTGACCTAGCATAGACTCAAAAAGTTGAATTGTCCCAGAGTAAGCACATGGGGTTGACCGTATACACCAAAGACAATATAAACTTGGCAAGCTATGGGCAGGACCATGTAAATGTGGGCGCTAGAGGGGGAAAACCTGTTTGGGGCCTAAATGACCCTTTTGGGGGCTTAGCACACCCTGACACCTTCCTAACCTCACTAGAGCCCTAAGCAATAGTTGGACCTTGTACCCATAGGTATCACTCTGAGCTCCATATAATTTTTCAAGGTTATTAGGTCTGTATTGATGGTGCATCATGGCCTTGATTACATGCGCACTTGGCACTTAAAGAAATTGTGTGTTTTAATAGAGGTGGGTTTTGAACAGTGACACCCCACATATATGTATGATTACTTAAAATAATGATATAATCCAAACCCTTTATGAATTAGGTTGATGCCTAGCTATTTTATTTGGGACTCAGCATGCCTGGTATGGGCGTGGTAGCATCTCAAATATTTTTGCAATGTGTACATGTTGGGCCATTTTATGTCTATTCTATTGTTCCCCGCCCCACTACACCACCAATATAGCAAATGTTCCAAGCATTGATGGTGTATTTTTACCATATGCATATATGGAAGGTATCTGGGTGTGGCCTATTTCTGAATGGTACTTTTGGGCATGGAAATATGACATGTTGGCCAAAATGCATTGTTTGTGTTCTGGAGGCAAGAATTAGGTAAGTATGAGGGATCATGACCCTTGGTTAATCCCCTATGGGTATGGTATGGATGACTGGGGGGTATCTTGGTACACCATGCTGGTTCTAGAACCTAAGAAGAAGTTATTCATCTTCTTATTCACTTAAGGAGAAGTTATTCATCTTATTATTCAAAGTTGTTGTTTAATATTCCAATAACCAAACTCCACTGGGGGATTTGTGGGAGAAAAATGGTACCAATATGAATTACTTTAGTCAAGTTATGATTAACCGCCCGGGAAGGTAGGAGGGAAACACATTCAACCTGTCTAGTACTGTTAAAACCATGGTGTTTCATACCAACCTACACCTGGAACTCTTGTTCAACTATTTCTTTTTGTACCTACCACAACAGCAAAACGATTATTCCTCAACCACGTGAACAGAAAAGTGGTCGGAGGCAAACAAAATATTCTAATACACAATGTGGATGTTTGTGCAACAAATCAAGCTGGTATTGTCCTATGGAGCCCTTTCAAATGAGAATTTTTGTGGTTCTTGTTATTTGTGTGCCTACAACATTAGCAAAACAAATTTTATTCCTCAACCACATGAACAGAAAAGTTGTAGGAGGCAAACACAATATTATATTAGACTATGAGCATATAAGTGCACCCGGCCTGTTTGGTGTTGTCCTCTGCAACTGTTTCAAATGAGATATTCTGTGGTTCATTTCTGGTCAAAAATCATGTTTTTTGTGCGTGCAACAACAGTGGAACAAATTTTATTCCTCAACCACAGTAACAGAAAAGTGGTAGAAGACAAAGACAATGCTCTAGTAGACTATGTGAATGTTTGTGCACCTTACCTGGCAGGTGTTGTTGTATGGAAACCTTCCATATGAGATATTTTGTGTTCATTTCTGAGAAAAAAATCATGTTGTTTTTTGTGTGCCTGCCACAAAAGGAAGTGCATTTTATTCCTCAACCACAGGAATAGGAAAGTTGTAGGAGGCAAACAGAATGTTCTAGTAGAATAAGTGGATATTAGTGCACCTGACCCATTTGGTATTGTCCTCTGCAACCCTTTCAAATGAGATATTTTGTGTTCATTTCTGATAAAAAAATCATGTTGTTTTTTGTGTGCCTGCCACAAAAGGAAATGAGTTTTATTCCTCAACCAAAGGAATAGGAAAGTTGTAGGAGGCAAACAGAATGCTCTAGTAGAATAAGTGGATATTAGTGCACCTGACCCATTTGGTATTGTCCTCTGCAACCCTTTCAAATGAGATATTTTGTGTTCATTTCTGATAAAAAAATCATGTTGTTTTTTTGAGTGCCTGCCACAAAAGTAAATGAATTTTATTCCTCAACCAAACAAATAGGAAAGTTGTAGGAGGCAAACAGAATGTTCTAGTGCACTATGTTGATATTAGTGCACCTGACCCATTTGGTATTGTCCTCTGCAACCCTTTCAAATGGTACTAGTGTAGTACGTTAACAATATTTTTGTATAAAATATTTTGTCCCCAAATACAAAGTTTTGTGCCCCCAAATACATTTTATTTTTTGGCCCCCTCTATGCTAATTTGGGGGGATTATTAATTATACTCAGTTACACTCTTAGGGATTTAGAAAATAGTTAATTAAAAACTTGGGGGACTTCCTAAGAACTAGTGTTTTTATTAAAAACACTAGTTCTTAGGAAGTCCCTCAAATAGAAAAGTTAATGCTTGTTGCCTCTAGTAATATATAAATAAATAGTAAGATAAATAAATAGTAAAATAAGTAAAAAAAATTATACTACAGGAGCTTCCGAAAACAACTAAATCAGTCAACTGAATCGTAATTTTTTAATCGTGGGAAATTATTCTTTATCCGCGAAAGTGGTACTTGTTGTTGATCTTTCTTGTTTCATGACCACATTGCATTCGCTTGTTGTCGTAGGAAGTGAGTGATGAACGAATAAGTACACCTTTTCATTCGATCTTTTTTCTGTAATCGAGAGAGACATTTTTTGTCTTTCTGTACTACTACATGTGCCTTACTAATTACTTGAATCCTGGTTGATCGAATCCGACTAAATCAAGGATATCATTTACAGCAAGTCGATACTCACCATGATTGGAAACTAAATTAGAAACATCATAATTGATTATACCTGTATTCTTTATTTCGGTTATTCCTGCAGGTGGAGTTAATAACTTTGTTGGGTTTTTGATTCGATACATTAATGCAAGCATCATATCATTTTTAGAATAACAATTAATTAATTTACCGGCAACCATCCCACGAATTGTTTTCCATGTTGGTGATTTGATTGAGGAGGGACAACCCATTAATATTACATTCTCAACAATACTAGCTGGTTCTCTCAGATAGATACTGTTGGGGTTATTTACTGTTGATGTGCTAGACGATGAAGATGACGAGCCTCCTCCTAATTTTGATGCCACACTACTACTGATGCTTTTTCGGATCGAATCGCCAGCTTTTAATAGTGCTGATGATCCTCTTCTGTTACTACTATTATTACTAAAGCGTTGACTGTCGCTCCCGTTGCTGTTGTTATTTTCCTGCTGTTGTTGCTGCTGGTGTTTTTCCCATTTCTTTTGATGACGAGCAAGTTCGGATAGACAAGAAATGATCATTCGAGCACCAAAGGAAATTCCAATTAAATTTACGGGTCGATGCCCAGCATCACTTTTTAATAATGATTCTGCTAGTAATATTCCAGCCTCATCAGCACGTTCAGCTACTAACGTCCATTTTTCATCAATGATACCTGTTAGACCTAATAATGTTGCAGGTATTGCAACAGCTGTCATCAATGATGCAAAAATTGTTTTCTTTATTGCCAATTCAGCACCCTTTGTGGCTAGATCTTTTTGTACGTCTCTAGCAGATCCACGTAGTTGCATCAACAGATCTTTCTCCCAAGCAATTGTATACAATTCCATACCACTATATTTAGACTGGAAATCCCATGCCATATAAGAACGATACTTCTTGTTGTTAACGACATCATCATCATCAGCTCTCTTTAGATTTCTGTTACTATTACTACAACTACTACTTTTCTTGGATGGACTTGTACTATCGTTCTTATTCTTACTTGACAAAACATCGTCGAGTAGATTTACTGGATGAAGAGGACGATTGTTATTATTGTTCTTCTTCGTTTTTTCTTCCTCCTCCTTGAATAATGATAGTACCTGTATACCCATCATATTACGTATCATTGAATCGATTGATTTGTTCTCGGCAATTGAAAGCATCATAGTATTTTCATTATTATCGATTGGTAAAAGTGAATTTGGATCTTTGCCATACGCTGATTTTAGTATATCCCATAATTCATTTTCTTTCCCTTTCCATTCTTGAAGTATATTATCACATTCTGGTATGACCTGTGGTGCATATATTGAACAGAATCGACAGAGTAATTCTTTTTTATTAGTAAGTAACTTAGGTGTAATACCAAATGGTCGTTCGAAATCATATTCATCAGTTAACCAACCATTAATACAAATAGTTCGTGATAATTTCGGTTGTTGTTGTTGTTGCTTAATATTATTATTATTGTTTGTACTTTGTTGATGAGGATGATGAATAATATCAAATTCAGTGAGTCCCTTTGTTCTTTTACTCATTTTAGTTGCAACTAATATACTACTCCCAACACCAAAAACTGTGACTGTTGCTGGTATGATTAACAAGCTTATACCCACAATGGCAGTAAAACTTGCTGTCATACCAGCAATAGCTGCAATACCACCAACAATTGCAGGAACAGCTATTCCCCCTGTTATAGCAATTAACGTACCACCAACTACTGCAGCACCACCAATTTTTAATCCACGAAAGACATTCCTTCCTATTGATTTTTTCTTTTTCTGCATAGGATTTGAATGACATTTTAATTTTGATAAAGAACATGGATTATTATTACTGCTGCTGCTGTTGTTGTTGTTGTTGTTATTGTCTTGTTCAGCAGTTGCTGCTGCTGCTTTATCAAAGATTATTTGTTGTTGTTTAGATGATATAATAAAAAGACGATATGATATACTATCTTCCAGTGCTTCAAATTTTCGTGTTGCATAAGATGTTGCTGATGATGACGATGATATGAATGCATAATATGGACTACTTTTACTACTATTATTCTTTTCACGTTGTAAATCCCAATATTTTAATATTGATACAGATAAATATTTAAATGCATATCGTACTCTAGCATCGTACCCAATAATAGTTTTTTTCGATCTCTTTTCCTGCTCCTCGCCATTATTGTTGTCAGTGTCATTGTCAATGTCAATCTCACTGTCAACATTATCATTGCTATTATTATTATTACTGAGTAACAGAAAACGAAATAATAATAATGATATACATTGAAATCCAGCTTCGGCACTACTAAAAGATGAGAGGAATGGATCTAGTAAAAGTTGTTCTGATGATAATGTTGTTTTTGTGGTTGATGTAAGAATTGATAAATATTCTTCCGCATGAGTTGCAGGATTCAGATATAATAATTCTGTGGACATCAATAACAGTTCTTTTTGAAATTCTGTTGTCCTTTTATTATTTGATACATTACCATTACCATTACCATTACCATCAACATCATCATCAACACGACCTGATGATCCTATTGTTGCTGTCCCTGACGACAATGACGACGACTGCTGTGATGATGATGATGATGATGATGATGATGATGATGATTGTGGTAGTGGTAGTGGTAGTGGTGGTAGTGGTGGTTGATTACTAAATAATTGATGTGTAAACATAATGTTTAGTACTGCTGCAAGACAACCGATAGTTGCCTTTCGATCTTGTTCACTAGGAATAGGATCATCATTGGATCGAAAGAATTTTGTCGAGATATTATGATTCTTTTTCTTCTTATCCGTCTTTTGATGAGTACGAGTATGAGTATGAGTCGCCGCTGTTGTCGTTTCCGTGCTAGTGCCTCCTCCTGCTTTGTTGTTAGTATTAGCTTTCATCATTTTTTCCTTTTTTTTTCTTTGTGCTTCTAGTAGAGTTAATTAACCTTGTAATTGTCTTTTGTCTATGAGATAGAAGAAAAATCGAAACCCAGTGTTTGTTTACCTCTGCTCGTTGGTTACTGCCAGTGACGACAGATATTATTGAAGATAACGTAACCGGTATGTGATTTTGATTTGTGATTTTATTCAATTTTATGAATTTTGTTCTCCTCACAGAAAGATTAAATTTGAGTCGTGCTGTCGAAAGTGCTGTCGTGTCAAAAATTCCCGGGAATAAAATATATAATCCTTCCCTCCTTTTGGAATATTATTCCCTCCGTTTACGACTGAAGTCAGCAATATTACTGCTATGTAGATATCACATCTTTGGAGTGGTGGCTGGTCCTGTTCTAATTCTTGAACGAATGCTGTCTATATTATTACACGTGTAACAAGAATCTCATGAAAGAAAAAACAGATCCAAAATAGTCAAAAAGATTTTTTATGCATTCTTCGTCGACTTTTGTTCTTTGATGACACAACAACTCAACACGCCAAACAAGTGTTAAGGAATCAAATCGAATGAATCTTTGCTCTTTTACGCTCGTTGATTTCTCTTTTAGATCACAAGGCAGTCTCGCACAAGATCACAAGCACATCATTCAGTATTCATCGTCATCAACCACAACACAACACAACACAACACTCAACACTCAAGGAAGGAATGCATCATACAGTACAACAACAACACCAGCCACGACGACGACGAGCAGCACCATTAAGATTTTTCTTGCTTTGCATCGTAGTACTCGCTAGCGTTATTACCATCACCACCAACAATATTAGTACCTTTGCAACTGTTACCGCATTCCTTCCTCTCTTGTCATCAGCAAGAAAATCTTACATCGTCTGCTCAAATAGAAGAATATTTACTGGAAGAATCAATAAAAGCATAAGCACAAGCACAAGCAGGAAAATGTCGACGACAACTACTACTACCGAGGATGACAAACTACCCAGAATAATAGATTCTAAAACAGTGGGATCCACTAAATGGTTAAAATTAGAAACATTATCTTATCAGGATCAAGAAGGGAAAGATCGAATATGGGATTATGCCACACGTACCACCAAACAATCGAAAAATTCCACGGATGCTGTGGTTATTATACCATTATTAAAACGTCCCTATGCTACTAAAGAGGATGATGACGACTCCTCTACAGATTCTTCTATCTTTGATACATTATTAGTGGAACAATATCGTCCACCATTAGGACGTACTACATTAGAATTCCCTGCTGGATTAATTGATACAGATGAAACACCAGTCCAAGCAGCATTACGTGAATTACGTGAAGAAACTGGATATGTAGGTGAATCCTGTCAGATAGTACCCATTGTCAGTAATCAAGTTTGTATGTCACCGGGTATCTGTGATGAGGTAGTACAATGTGTAGTGGTGGTGGTAGATTTAGATAATCCCTATAATAATGATCAACATGCATTACGTATCACACCCAATCCCGAGGAGGGTGAATATATTAAAATCCATCGTGTCTCATTAAAAGATGGTTTTCAACAAATGTTAGATAAGAAAACGAAACAACAAGATGAAGATCAAGATGATGGTAAATTATTATCACCAATGGCGATACAAGGATTATATTTATTTGCAATGGGATTAGAAATTGGTAAATCAATGAAATGAATGATAATGAAGAAAAAATTGATGTAGTAGCAGAGAAGAAAATGAAATAGTAAACAGCATATCGATATAATTGTTGTAGTAACTCTACGAACGTATGTTTTCCTTTCTATAACTTATATGATATACATACTCCAAACCAATTCGTATGGGACGGACTTGATTGGAGAACATTTTTCTCCACTACCACCACCGAACAGATCGATTGATCATTATCATCGTTTTATCGAAGTTGTTGTTGTCGTTTTCAAATTTAATGGGACTTAAAACTACTTTTCCCAAAATGAGGTAATATAATAACAACCTGCATTGTCCTTGACTAAAACTCGTTGCTGACTACTAGTGCTACCAGCAGGAGCAAATGCATACACAATAAGAAAAATATCTCCTTCATTTTACTATAGGGTTTTGTCTTTGTCACATTTATCGGATCAGTAATATCCCTTCCTGTGTTTACATTCCAAAATCCTAGTCCATTATTTGTTCCGTTGAAGTAAGTGATGTATTTATCACCCGGTGTAAATTTAAATTTTGTGTGATTCCATCCTGAGAAGGACTGTTTCAATATTAGTTTTACTGCCGTTATCAATAGAATACAGCATCACCTCGCCATTCGCGAATATTGCTATCATCGAACTATCATGAGATAGTGCAAAATCGTGGTATTCAAAAACTGCCCCATAATTTTCCCAGATGGTGATCAAAGAAAGCTGTAGTATCAGGATCATCATCATCATCAGCAATATCATAGGGACGGCCAAATCCTGATAATGTAGCCGCCGCTTTCATTATCCCAGGAACGAACAAAAATTGAAGAATGGCCATCAATATTGGAAAAAATAACTTGCTTCCTACCCTCATTTTCAGGTAGCAAGATCGATTTAATCGTTTTTCCGTTCTGAACATCTTTTAAGATAACCCTCATTCCATACAAAATTGCAACATATCTACAACAGGGAGACACGTCAATTTTAGCTTCGTGCCGAAATCCCCGATACATATTCCAATCTTGTAATTGTCGATAGTACCATCAGTGCTATCATAATCCCAAATTTTAACAAATAACAATCACAAGCCGAATTAAAAAGCTCCCGTCCGGAGAGAATTTTAAAGTAGGGAATGATCGGAATGCTGGGGTATTTCTATGAGGAATCCATCCGATTTCGTTGACGTTGTTGTTATTAATTTCGTCGCCATGATGACGAAGACGAAGAAGACCGCGTCGTTGATCAAAAATTACTATTCTACTGTGCAGAAGTAAGACCCCCCGCCAGTAGTACATGCTATTTGAGTTTCCAT
>FMBT01000668.1:0-26649 GCA_900095095.1 Fragilariopsis cylindrus CCMP1102 | reverse complement strand
AACTCGAATTGTAGTTTTCTGGAACGGCATGCAATGCATTCGTCCCATTTCTTTTTCTAGTCTGATTTTTCCCAGCGTTGTCGTTATAGTATCGTAATATCCACATTCAAAATTGCACTAACTAAATTTCATATTAGTAACCTTGGGAATGAATAGAATGGATCCAACAGTTCATGCATTTATTACCGTATACAATACTGCTGATTCTATTGTGTTGTTGTCGTCTCCCCCTATCTCTACCATATCCTTGTGTATCGTTTCATCGTTTCTTTATCTCCCGCCATCATCTCTCCTACTATTATCTTCTTGATTGTATTTTTTATCCTATTATGGATGTGGACAATTTGTTTGTCCATTGGATATAGCATATCCAAAATCTCTTGGCCATGTGACTAATCTTTCAAAGAATCGATTCATTGATTTAATACAATCACAACAACCTTCTAATGGTTGTAATAACACCCATATTATACTTGTTGCAATTGCAATTGGATATACTACTACAATTAAAATAATAAACCAACAAATGGAACTACAAATATTATTTCGTGCCATGTTATTATATTGATTATTCTGTTTATTTTAACGATGTACTATTGTTGATGCACTCTTGATGCTGTATCCGAAAGAAAGGATGTGTCTTTACTATTTGTTGAGATTGCTTTATATTGTATGGGATGGGCGTACTTCCTCCGTGCAACGCTTGTTTCGCATGCCGTATCGTTTGAAAATTTTGCGAAATTTGCAAGGAGGATGAACCCTCTATTTTGTGAGTAGATCTTATGTTAAGGTTTTAGAGTGCTTTTACACGCGTGCGAAACAAGCGTTGCACGGACGAAGTATTTGTTTCTTTCTTCTGCTGATGCATAAACTCGAAGATCGTAAATCAAATCGTGAGAGGGGCGGCGCGCAGTTTCTGCTTCCACAATCGCGCGGGTTTTACTGCTCACAACTGCTTGTGACATCGTAGCCTACGTTGGAAAGACTAACAAGTTGCGCGTTAGTGATATATGGATTGATCTTTCTCCCTCTCTCGTCTCTACTCTGTACTATATCGATATGTTATTTCTAGTTACAGTATTAGTAATATATATCCAAACTGGTTTTTGATTTGATCGTTTTGTTTCTTCTACAAGTGTTTGTTCATTACCATTCATATCACAATATTTTGTTGTTAAATGATTCTGTTTCTTGTTTGAGTTTGGTTTGCTCATCTTTGGCATGGTTACTTTAGGCATCATTTTCAACGATGATAATGGCATCCCAAATTTGTGTTTGGTCTTCTTCATTGGTTGTTCATTTTCATTATTCGTACTCGTAGCAGGTGTTACTTCAATAACTTGCTTCTGTTGTTGAGATTGTTGCGGTGGCTGCTGTGGCTGCTGCTGCTGGTGCTCGTTGTTATCATTATCATTCTTGTTCCTACTGTTACGACCCATTTTAGGCATTGGTGGCATTTTAAAGTTTGATAACTGATGTGATAAATTAGATGTTGTTGTTGATAATTGATCAGCAAATTGATTTGTTTCTGTTGAAATTTGATACAAATTTTCATTTCTGTATTCGGTTGTTTGTCCATCAGTTTCAACGACAGCAATTCGACCATCATCACTCACAATTTGTGGTGCATCGGTCCAATCAGTTTCTACTTGCTTTTGTTTCTGTGTATATGGATTATTGTATGCTGGCGATGCTGATTCGTTCTCGGTATCCAATCTATCGGATTGTTTCTGGAATAATTTTCTAATTCCCATATTCCATTTTTTATTATTCGAGGTATTAGTATTATAAGCATCCGGAATTTCTTCAAATGGATTATTATGATTGTCTAGAGCAGGAATAGTACTGCTACCATCTGCAGTCTTTGCTCGGGGAACGTTACCACCCATGATGTCATTATTTCGTTGATCGAATCCTGCTTCGTTGTCGTAGGTTTCTCCAATGCTTTGAAGAGGGATGATAAAATCTCTTGAACGGCGAAGATTATTTCGAGATCGGGATGGAGGCGGAACAGTAGGTGGTGGACATTTTGGAGATGGTGACGGGCAGCTATTTGTGTGTTGTGATACCGGAATTGAAGCCCATTCCGGAATCCAACCTTGGACACGACCTACTCGACCTAATCTCCATCCATTTTCTGATGGACGACTCAAATCGACTTCTAATGGTGTGTTCTGTTCAAAACACAATTGATTCAAATTTGGATCACCATAGAATTCACGAATCGCAATGCATTTCACGAATCCTCCTTCATGGCCTTGTAATTGTTGCGGTTGCTGACGTCTTTGTTGTTCTGGTAGATAGTTCATATTATTGGTTTTTTTTTTTGATGCTTTTGTAGTTGTAGTGTCTTCTTAAATTTATGATATTGCAAAGAAGAAAAAAACATGTTCTTTTTGCTGCATGATAAAAAGCGGAGTAGAAAAAAAGAACTGTGATGGCAAAGAAAGTTATCCGGTAGCGCGAAGATACGCACGATTGATATGCGCTATGAAATCTCTTTTCTGTGCAATTTTCACGAAATTCGCGATAGCTCTTTCTATGAATGTTAAAAATGTCAACCTCGTACCATACACGAGCCTTCATGCATAGAGGACTGCACAGTACCCTGTCATTGGGATATCAGTGGTAAATCGACTCACAGACCCATGTGTATGTCAGTATGCTATATTTCTGTCAACCAAACAATACAAAACACAAACAACAACAACAACAACAACAACAACAACATCAACATCAACATCAACAACACAAACAACACAAACAGAACTGCTGCATTGTTACACAACTTCTTTATTTAAAAGGTCCATTGAGGTAAAGAGCAGCAATGATTGGTATATCACTGGTGGATCCACTCCTCATGTGTATGCACTTTCTGTAAACTTTTGCATATAAAGATTGCACTGATGTAGAGGAGAGTGGAGAGGATTACAAAAGCATGTATCACTGCACTGGTAGGTGAGTATGGGATTTATCTCTTCCGGTGCAACAAACCAAATATGATGAAATAATAGCAATAGGAGCATCTTGTAAGCTTCTGTATGTAAAGGTATTACAACAATACTGGTTTTATCACTGGTTGATCTCCTCCTGCCGATGCTTCATATTAATTCTATTTCTGTTCATAGTATCAAATCAACAGCAATAAGGGACCTATTGATGATGACTATGTGTGAGATTTTGTTCGCATTTCATGTAGATGGTTGCATCAACGGCAAACAAATGATGGGTGTGTGCAAAAAAGCAGGCAGAAAAAAAAATGTGTTGTGTTCACTGTGTAAAATTGCACTTGGTATGGAGTGGAGGTATGGGGGTAATTTGGCAAAAATATATCTGCAGTACTTATCATGGATCAAGCTGATAAAAAATGCACCAAACATTTTTATCAGCCCCTGTGCCTGTGTGCGTGTGTGTGTGTGTGTGTATCAAACACAAAATCAGCAGCAATGATTAGTAGGGTCCAACCAAGACATTACCACTGGTGATAGTAGACCAAGTAGATAATACTAGAACATTTTACTGAGTAGTACTTCAGATTCATGATGTCCCTGTCAATAGTATCAAACCAACAACAATTAGGAGGAGCACCTAACTATTCTACTAACCAATGCATTGCTGAGTTAATATCATAATAACCACAAACAACCCATATATATATATCTATATATATATATCTGCTGCATATCATGTGTGGTTTCTATTTCATTCTATTCAGTACCAAAGTTATTAAACCAACAACAGTTCATGTTTGGACTGGTGGGCTTATTTGTTGGTTTTTGTTCCTTGTAATGGAATTGTCAATTGGCAGTTGAGATGGGCTTCCTGGTTGTGTGATCACCCCAAATCTTAGTAGGAATTTGTAGAGCGCTTCTAGTAGATTAACACTGGTACATCACTTGTGGACCCACTCACTGATACATGTGCATGCATGCTGTATCTATCTACTCCTCCTATCCACCAAACAAAAATGCAAACTAATAGCATCAATAACAACAACAATAACAATAACAATAACAATAACAATAACAATAACAATAATAATATTGGTATAGGACTATCACTGGTGAAGCCACTCCTGATGTATATGCATTGTTTTGATACCACCAGCAACAACGACAACTGCTGTTCTGTTACTTTATGAGAGGGTAGTACAATAAAACTGATGGTATATATCACTGGTGGTGCATCCACTCCTGATTTATGCATGTGCTGGTTTTATCTTTTATTGTCCACCTAACCAAAAAATACAAAACAACAACAGAAACTGCTCCTGTATGAGAATTGGATGTGGACATCTTGTAAGCTTCTGCATGTAAAGGTTATCAAATAATACATCAGTGCATCACTGGTGGATTGGTTACTGATGATGCATTTACACACAGATTTTTTTCCTATCACAGTAAAATCTAGAACAATAAGAAGAAGAACTGCTGATATGTAAGAAATTGATGTACAGCACTTCCCACATATCTATAAGTTACACAGAACAAACAAATACTACAATTATTACTGGTTTTTCACTGGAAAAACCTCTCCTACTAACGCACGATGCAAATGTACATGTAGGTTTGATCTCTGTCCACCAAACAAAATGAAACAACAAGAACAAGAACTGAATTTACTATGCACTTCTTCTACACTTACTTCTTTATCTAAAGATTACACTGGAGTAAGAGGCAAAATAGTGGTGACATTCCTCCTGGTGGATTTGCTCTCCTGATCTATGATCTATGTGGGCATGTTTTTTTCTAATCTTATTATCTATTTCTGTCCACCAGATACAAACCCAAATTCAGATTAACAATAACAATAACAAGAGCTGCTGTGTGTGAATGCTACTGCTTGCTGTTATGATAAAAAGCAAAATTACCTGTCTATCCGTATCTTTGAATATGAGGATCTATTGCAGCAGCAGTAATGGAGTGAGTCTAAGCACTCTTGGGGCACAATTAATTTGATGGCCTTATTAAAACCAAGATATAAGATGTACACCAATATATCAGATACCTACTGCCTCATCAATCATTCATCATTTCAAATGGAAACAAAGAATCCTTACACTTCTGTTTACAAATGGCACGTCAGTTCGTGTTTTTAAGTGATTGTAGATAAAAAAAAAACAGGAACAGTGACATGAATTAAATTTCTCGAGTTTATCTTGGCTTAAACCAAAATTAAAGATTGGCAGAGGTCCAAATTGTAGTTAGATGAGGGCATGTGCGTACTATAGAACACAAACATTTTATTGGTATATTATCGTAGTGTGCTGATGAGAATACTTATTTTAAAAAAATGTAGAACTATGTTTTGATATAGCATGGCTAGATGTATGTATGTATATATATATATATATATATATATATAAATGCATATATATCAGTTGCTGTGAGTAAGCATGATGCACTATTGGTTGGTAGATAGCAACAGCAATCTCTATCAATAACTTCTCAGTTTTACCTGACCAGCACAATCCCTGGAGCACACATGACTCGTATGTCTGAAAACAAACACACTGTTAAGATATTCAATTAGAACACGCCATCAACTTAATTGCCCCCAAGATAAAAGAAAAAGCATACCATCAAGCAAAATCAATACAAAGTAAGTCAATAACCTACCACTATGTGTTTTGAGGGGATATCTTTCGTATAATATTACCCAGGCAGCCCATCATGCCCATCATGCCCATCATGCCCATCATGCCCATCATGCAACGAAATGGGGGTCTCAAATACTACTGTAGTACATTTGAGAGAATCTTATAAAAATGCACGAAAATTCTGATTCCCCCTCCCCCCCCCTACATGGACAGCTCAGTCGAGTCGAAGGAGTCGCCTACAAGCCAGAACAAATTCTTTCTAATATTAACCGGTACAGTAGCTCGTCTGACGCTATTCATCGTTTGCGTGCGAATGAGATTGGAGATATATTTTTTTTAAAGCAAAAAACAAAAGAATCTATGGCATCATTCATCTGTCATCATCACCAATTCGTATACAGTATCACATTTTTTATTGGTTACCGGCAGTAATCAAACACTCTGACACAAACAACCCATTTGCTGCCCTACTTTACTGTATCATCACAATTATAGACAGATTTGATTTCTTCAATACATTCATTCAAATCAATTGGATTGGATTCATTCAAATTCGATTTGATTCAATATCTAAATTTATTCTACGCCATATATAAACGTCTACAGCATAAGAAGAAGAAGAACGGTGTCTTATAACACACACACACAAATTGCAAATTGACAATGACAGAAATAATAATAAATCTTAGCACAGATATAAGCATTAGCAGCAACAGCAGCAGCAGCAACCGTGACAATAAGAAATCTCGTCGTAGTAAAATCCACTACGTCATGCGTCGTCATAAAAATGGTAGATCATCATCAATTTTACATCAGCTGCTACTACAAGTAATACTGCTAATGGTAATCACAACAGTATTCTTGACAACAACGTCGACGAACGTTGGATTATTTGTTAACAGCTTTTCATCGTCGTCGTCATTGACTTCGTCATCGTCATACCCTACCATTGCTACAAGAGGATCTCAACGTCAAGGAGGAGGAAGGCTGAGCAGAAGCAGTAGCAGTAGCAGTATCCTAACATTGCCTATCGAAAGGCCAACAACCACAACAAGACTTTATGCTGCCACCAGTACAACCTCATCGTCAGACGAAACAGATGATTCAAGTAATACAAAGAATATTGATTTCGCTCTACAGAATGGTAAATTTAATTTGAATACAGCATTATTTTGTGCTGGATTAGCATTTGATTCTTATGTGGAACCACCACAAGATTCATCACGATGGGAACGTGGTGTAAGTAAAGCTATATATATATATATATTTTGCAGCAGTAGCTTCTTCTGATTTTGTTTGATAGTCTTTCATTTCATTTCTCAACCTTTTTTTTTCATTCTCTGTTTCTCTAAATTAAATCTCTAATTAAATCTCGCTCGTCTCGCTGTCTAATCTCATATTATATTATATATATCATATATATACTATAGTCTAAAGGGATGAATGTGGCATTTGTATCCTCGAAGTATACACGTAATTTATATCGAGGGATGGTTGAAGTGACACCGATTGAAGCTACTGATTTACCCGAAGAAGATTCCTCGATTGAAAGTGTCGCGACGGGGAATGGTGTCGATGTGTGTATTATGTGTGCAGTCGTCGAAGGTAAATTATGGGAAGATGATATTAAGATGTTAGATACTGATTCCAATCATAATGGTATCTTTTCCTTAAGTGGTGCTGCACATGTGGGTCGATCCAGAACAGCATGGGCCAATATCAATGAACAAAAATCAATGGCATCTAAAACAAAAAAGAATGGTGATGGTCTTGCATTACCCTATCATATCTCTAAATCATTTATGAAAAGTGGGAAATCAATCTGGACCGATGATGAACGGCCATATTATATGTACGTACAAGATCCATCCAATGTACGTCTAGTATTTACATTATTTGATGATGATGTAGTGGGTGCTGGATCGGTGATATCCAGTACCTCGATCTCATTACAAGAATTAATACCCAAAGTAAATACCAACGAAGATATTATTGATAAAATTAAAAATGATATTGTCACCAAAATGGTGGCTAAGTCGAAATCTGATCCATCGAAAGAATTAGATGTTTCCAAATTAAATAGTGAAATTAGTACCGCAATCACGAAAGTAGTGGAAACGGATTATACCTGGGAAGGTCCCTTAAAGATGACCATTAAACCCAAAATAGAAAATAAAAATTCCCAAATTGCCACCGGTGCCGCAGCAGGTGCAATGGTCGCGGGACCGATGGGTGCTGCCGCGGGTGCAGCATTTGGTGCATTTTATGAAGGACAAGCCAAAGGTACCGTAAAATTAAAATTACGATATTTGCCGGTCCCACCCAGTACATCTACATCCAAGAGTAATAGTCCAGATAACAAATATCGTGTATTAGGTGGATTGCCTGGAATTGATTGGGGTAATTTACATGAATTATATACCAAAGAAGAAGATAGTAGTACTGATGATAATGATGATGAGAAAGTTTCATCAG
Organism: Fragilariopsis cylindrus CCMP1102; assembly: GCA_900095095.1. Classification (NCBI taxonomy): domain Eukaryota; phylum Bacillariophyta; class Bacillariophyceae; order Bacillariales; family Bacillariaceae; genus Fragilariopsis; species Fragilariopsis cylindrus. The sequence continues at coordinate 18,575 of FMBT01000668.1, read as the reverse complement.
AATTGAAATTATTAGGTGGTAATGATTTAGAATTTTGTTTTTTTATTAATCATGATAAAACAGGTGCATCGGTGGGTGTATATCGATCATTAGAAAATAAAAGAATTGTTGTTAGTTTTCGTGGTACGTGTCAACCAATTGATTTAATCACAGATGCATCCATCTTTCAAGTTCCGTGGATTGAATCCAAAGAAGGTGAATACAATGATAAAGAATTAAAAAATATTGATCATACAGTATTCCCGATGGTACATGTTGGTTTTCGTAAATCAATGGATAGTATTGCACGTCGTTTAAAAACATTAGTATTAGGTACTGTACCACCAGGTGAATCAATAGAAGAATATGAAATTCTCGTTACTGGACACTCACTGGGTGGTGCACTGGCCACATTATTTACAGCTGATATTGGTGAATATGGTATTGATGCTGGTCGATCATTACCAACAAAAACACCCTCTGATCCATGGTGGAAAGGTATTGCATCGACATTTAATTTGGGTGATAATGATGGCAAGAACGCTGTTCCTATTAGTAAAAAAGGACCACCACGTCCCAAATCATTAAAAATGTATAATTTTGGTTCACCACGTCCAGGGAATACAGCATTTAGTAATAATTTTGAATTAATGTTAAAAGATGGTAAAATTGATGAAGCATATCGTATTGTGAATTCACAAGATATTGTTGCACGTGTACCACGTCCAATGTTAAATCTAGGTGTTGATTATGAACATTGTGGTCGGACTGTATTAATAGAAGAACCAGCAACAACAACAACAACAATCAAGTCTGATAATACAGATACAGATAATGTATTATGGATTGAAGGTGAATCTAAGTTTGAACGTTTAGATCCTGTGAGAGATATGAAAGGAGCCACAAAAGGAATCTTGTCGAAGGGTACATTCCTTGATGAATTAGTTCAAACATATAAAGGTGACGATGCTGGCCTAGGTAGTGATATTGCTATTGATGCTGCTAATGCATTACAAGAACTTGTTGTTTCAAAGGATGAGAATGACAATGATAAGGATGACGCGTCTACTACTGCATCTACTACCGGAAATAGTAATGATTTTACATCCAGATTAAATGCAGTCGCTACACGATTAAAATCAATTGATGTTGCTGATCTAACATCGGTAGTTGGTATTGATAGAAATTATGCGAATCGTGAAATTGAATTAGCATCATCATTTATGAAAGGTGATTCATTAGCCCATCATTTAGAAGACTCCTATTATAAAGCAATGGGTAGAGCTGTTGGATATAATACAACTGTTGGTGAAGAGATACAAAAATTGGAATAAATAGTGAGCTGGCATTGAAATGATAGTACACAAGATTGCGTATTGAACAAAGATTCTAGGCTATGAGAGATTCAGTCCTACTATACTTGCTAGTAGCTAGTAGATAATATTGACTTTAGGTCATTCATTAAATTAATATAATAGCTTATAGAAAAATTTGTTAATTCTTTCTTTCTATAAGATGAGATTACGCTTACGCTTAGCCTCCTTTTTAATCATACCGCATAGAGATCAGACCACTGACGACGACTGTCGACAACGACGACAGACGGATGTCAGAATTCTATAAAGTAGTAGCACCTACCTAGCATTGTCCGTTTCGGTTCGTCTTCGAATTGTTGTTATGAAACTATAACAACATCAGACTTTTTTTAACTTACAAATACATAAATTGGTTTTGCATAATCATCCGAAATTTCACCTGTTTTTTTACTTGCTTTGGATTCATAACTTTTTACTACCTTACCATCTTTTAATAATATATCTAATTCCGATTGTAATACCATAGTGGATTGTGAGGCATCTTTGGAATCTTTGGACGTCCGGACACCAATATACGATGGTCGTTTATATTGATCTAAAAATTGTTTCTTACTTAATTTATCCGATCGTTGGGATTCTTTTTTATATTTCTCAGCATTTGCTTCGGATTGTGCTTTTAAACGTCCAATAAAATCATCTGATTCATATTTAGGTGGTGTTACTGGTGCTGCTACTACTGCTGCTTCTGTTGCTGCTACTTCTGGTTCTACTCCGGCTACTACCGCTACCGGTACTGGTTCTGAAACTGCTACTACGGCTACAGCTGCTGCTTCTTCATCAGCAAAAGCAAATGCTGGTGACGCAACAACTGCAACTAATGGTACAATCTTAACAGCATGATCGATGAAAGTACGACGAGACGATGCTGATGATGATCCCGGTGTCCATGCAACTACTGATGTAGTCGATGCAGTACACGCCAATGAAGAAAGGAATAGAGCTGTTGTTGTTGTTGTTTTCATGATTTATTTATTGTTTTTCTTGGGGGAGGAAGGTTCGTCTTTTGTTTTTGTGATAGTGTTCTTGTATGAAGAACGGGTTTCTTGTGTGTTCGTTGATGGATTGATGGGTACTAGTACTCTACGGTACGAGGAGATATTTTTTTGTGATGTTATTTTTTCAAGAAGGAAAATAAGAAGGGTGAAACAAGTACGTACGCGTGGAAGGAAAGTATGGACAGAATGTCGACAGTACACGTGTAGTTTTTTGTATTTTTAAAAGAAGAAAAAGAAAATTACGCTACTTTAAGTTTTAACTCAAGCTTCCAAAACACCCTCGGCGAAGAATAATAATGAACACCACTCAACGAGGTACAATTGCAATTGCAATACACAAGCTACCTACCAATTTACTATAAACAAGTAACATCTCGAACGATTCAAAGTACTATTATAACAATATTAATGACAATGACAAAAACGATGACGAAAACCAAACCCAATAATATATCATCGTCATTATCATCGTGGGATAATCGAACAAGATTTGTTGTAGCTGGTCTTGTCTTTCTTTTTATTGTGTCATGGACGATGGCATTAGGTCGATTAATTGGTGACAAATTTTGGAATCCATCTAAAAATGTAAAGGAAATTGAGACAATTTTACTATCAGTATCAGTGTCAATGAACATAACGGAAGAAACGACGATTTCGGAAGAATTAGTACCAGATTTACCATGGTTTATTCCAGTCTTTCTGAAAGATATTGGTCTATCATACTATACAACACGGTACATGGTCTTTTTTCCACATGTGATTGGATCCATTGTCTGGTGGAATCTCTATTTTATTCAATTAATACCTGGAATAAGAAGGAAGTATAAAAAATTTCATCGTGTATTAGGTCGGTTGTTATTGCTGTGTTCCATCGCACAAACGACGTCAGGAATTGGATTAGCCTATCTGGGAAATTCCTCGACCATCAAAATCGTATCCACATTCTTTGGTATTGCAGTTATGTATTGTACCTACTATTCATGGTATTATGCAGCCAATACAATTCACAAGGATATTAGTAAACATAAATACTGGGCCACACGATTAGTGGGATATATGCAAGGAATTGCGTTACAGCGTGTATTTATGGTGTTATTAATATTGTCGCATGAATTAGGTTGGAATGGTTTATATCCACCATTCTTAGATGATAATACTATTGAAGATAATTATAATGGATCGGAAATTGTAAAACAAATATTTGATGATTCATTTATTTGTAGTATCCTTGCTACTATCTACTTCACCGAATGGTATTTAGCTGGCGTATACGGATGGACAACAACGGTATCAGCATCAACATCAACAGCGGTATCATCGTCATCTACTGCATCTGCAGCAGTAACCGTTCCTGCTGAACGTCCTTCTAATGGTATCAAATTGCATCTACATCAAGAATAACAATCACAATCACAACGACAAACGACAACGCCGTACACACAAACTGCATGCCTACGTCACGTATTGGCAACGCAATGTGGGAAGCAAGACACGGTGGCTGGTCACCGCTGAGTGAATGCATGACACAAGAACAGTAGTAACGAATAATAGATCACCCAACTCACGTGTTTGTTACTGTTGAAGAAAAATCCCATGGTGAGAGTCCTTATTATTAGCTAGACTAGCTGATAGGATCGCAGTCCGTGGATGTTTTGACTACTATTGAAAAGAAAAAAGAAAACAAACGGAGTATACAGTTACAGGTAGGCAGACTGGTGCATTAACATTTTATTGTTATTGTGTTTCTCTTTTTTAATATTTTCATTCTTCTTCTATTTCATAAGTCTTTTTATACAGTAAGTTACAACTACTATTATTTGTTTAATCAAAAATTCTAGACTAGACTAGACTAGACTAGACTATCCGATTATGTGAACGATATGAATCATTATTATCACCACGATACGAACCACCATCACGATATGAACCATCATATCCACGTGCACCACCACCACCACCCACTATTCATTCTTAAAACGATTAGACGTGGAAGGAAAATAGCAGACAGACTATCGAGAGTACACGTGTAGCTTTTTGTATTAAAATGAAAGAAAAAAAAAGGAATTAAACTAAGAACGTACTTGTAGTACCATTGTCTAGGGTACGGTAGTACGGTACGGACGACATAATAGTACTTTATTGGCAATGACAAAACAAAAAAAAGGCAGGTGCTTCGACACATTCTTCTAATTCATTTAACCCTTACTCTAAATTATTTAAGAGATCTTGACATGGGCATAAAAGGAAATACTTCGCTCGATACTTGAAGTTCCTAAATAATTTGAAGTTTTTGAGCGAATTACCGTACCGGTATGAGATTTTTTTTGTTGAGACATTATTACGATAATATATATGGAAACAATAACAATGCATGTACAATGTCTACTGTACGTAGTATGTACGCTCCTTTCTCTCTCTTTGTTATGAAAAAATGAAAGAGAAAATATCAAAAGCATTGATACTATGCCTATATAATCATCCATCCATGCATTTTCTTTACTTTCCCCCTACTACCGTACATATCGCCATAACAAAAAAATATCTTGTTATTTTAAAACGATCATCAATACAGCAATATTAGCTATTCAGGTAGTAAACAGTTATGGTCATACGAACACGTACTAGGAATAAGCAGAGTAGTGAAAGTAATAATAAAGATCTATTATTGCAGACGAATAAGAGTTCTGTACATAAATATAATCGTAATAAAGATCTGAATAATAAGCAGAGTTCGGATCTGCAGGGTGGTAGTAGTGCACATCGTCGTCGTTCCTCAATAAAATCAACATCCTCTACTGATCCACAAGAAATATTTTCAATGTTAGATCCAATTGAAAGTCATCGTAAAAGTAATCATGGACAACATCAAAACCAAAACCAACGACGAAATAAGCAGAAGAAGAAGAAGAAGAAGATAATTTATGATGATGATGACGAGGATGACGACTGGAGTAATAGTAATAGTGAGAGTGAGAGAAGTGGGTCACATTATAGTAGCAATCCTTATTTGACAGAATCAGCATCATTGTTATCGGAATCATCTTCTTCTTTTAACTATGACGATGATGATGATGTTGTAATCACGGCACCAACAAGAAAGGAAAAGGAGCAGCAACAGCAACAGGAACGATTATCAAAGAAATCTATCAAAACTAGTCAGGGAAAAACTGCAGTTCAGGACGATGAGAATGATGATGATGATGAACAAATTATGGTAACTAAGTCTTTCTCTTTTTCATCAAGGAATAATAAGTCAAAGTCAACAAAATCGAAAACGAAAACGAAAATTATCAAAAAAAAGGAAAAGAATCCACCGAAAAAGAAAAACATGAAGACGAGCAGTAGTCGTCGTGGTCAAGATGTTGTGGTCGAACAAAAAGAAATGTCTGAAGAGGATGAAGAAGATATAGATGATGAATCTATTGATAATAAAAAAACATCAAGCAGTACAAAATCATTATTACAACAAAGATCCTCATCATTGTTATGGAATTCACTTAGTAATAAAAGTGTTAATGATGGCGATCATGATGATCATGATGGTGATACTACTCCACAGAAAAGTCGTAGTCGTACTAATAGTACTGGATCACAGCTTTCACACGATGATCATCTAAAGCTAATACAAGATAAATTTGCAACAAAAGCGGAACCACAAGCACAACCACCATCGTCTAATCGAAGTATTCAGTTAACTGATATTATGCTCACATCATCAAGTAGTCTTTATGATACGAATAATAATACAAATAAGAAACAGAAAAAGTCGAAAACGAAAAAGAAAAGCAGTCATGACAATGATGATGCTGTACATGGTGGAGTGGAGACTATGAACGACGAGAAGAAGAAGGAGAAGAAGAGTAATAAAAGCAGTCACGACGACGACGACGACGAGAGAGGTGTAATAGGGGTGGAAATAGACGAGGTGGACGATTCCGGAATAAAGAAGGTGAAAAAGGAAAAGAAATCAAAAAAGAAGAGCAAAAAGAAGAAGAAAGAAAAGAAGAGCAAAAAAAAGAAAAAATCAAAGAAGAAGAAGAAGAAGAAAAAATCGAAATCGAAATCAGAATCAAATGATAGTAATATTGTGAATCTTAATATTAGTGGTACTAAAACTACTGTATTACGTAAAACTTTAACATCTGTTCCTGGTAGTATGTTATCCTTACTATTTTCATCAACATCAGTTTCTACTTCTGATTCTTCTGAATCTGAATCTGAACGATCATTAAAGGAAGAAGGTAGTAAAACTGAAGATACTAATAGTGATAATAATGGTATCACTATTCCTATTATTGAAAAAGATCAAGATGATAATTATTTTATTGATCAAGAATTTTCATTATTTCATCCAATGTTAAATTATTTACGGTAAGTTAAGATAAATTCTTTCGTTAGTAAATGTGAATCGAATCGTTTGTTTTTACAGTGTGTTGCGTTGGCTTCCTTTTCTTCCTTCCATTTCTTCCTTCCTGTCAACTCTACTCTACTCTACTCTACTCTGCTTTGTTTTTTTGCCTACCAACCTAGCGCTTACTTACCTTCCCTCCCCCCCCCCCCCCCCTTGTTCTATATCTCTACCTACCTATTTTTGTTCTTTTGTTCTTTCTTTCTTTCTAAGAAATAAAGCTAATATTACTGGTAAATATCCAAATTTGGATTCACCCAATAATGATGATTTAGGACGAGAAGGGAATACCATACAAGATTTTTATAGAATGGTGGAATATTATGGTATGACAAATGAAATATATCCTACAAAATTGGAGGTACACAGTAATAATACCGGAGGATCATCATTAGAAGAAGATACTGATTCTGCTGTAGAATTTATTGGAAATAATAGAAAGGAAGTAATTGCAAAAGAATGGACGACATTTCAACTGGTTGATAATGGAAATCATGGTCGACGTGTTAAAAATTATGAAATTAAATTAGGTGATAATGTAAAACGTATCCAAATTGGATGGAAGTATACAAATAATGTTATAAAATTCAATAGTAAAAGACGTAATACTGGTACAGGTGTTGGTGATATTAATTTTACATATGCATTAGATTTAACACGATCCGTATATCTAATTAATGGTAAAAGTGATCCATTACCAGCACCATTTGACTATCAAAAGGGTACAATTATACGATCAGAAAATTATGGTCAGATCTGGTATGTGGATGATGAAATTGTTTATTCAACATCAAATGACAAATGGGAAGCTATTACTAGTGATAGAAGTAATTTGGAAGGTATGTGCCCAATGATTTCTATTAAAGGTGGAATGGAAATTACTTGTATAGAATTGGAGGAATAAATAATAGATAAATGAAGGGTAGTGGTACAGTATTGCTATTATAGTAATAGAGAAGAGTGTATGTCTTAGTAGACAAGTAAACTAAAAAGTAGTTCGGTGGCAAAACATATTATAGTTATACCAATAGTTGTTGTTGTGAGCATTGTTCATTCTTGCTGTTGCTGGTTTTATTGTGGGACAGTCTCATGTAGGAGTCTTCCTGTTATAACCCATGGGAATAAAAGGTTGTCATCGTCTTCCTAGGAGGTGGAAGAGTTCAGGAGCACACTTTCACCATCTACTGTAGTTATGGTGGACATGATGTCTCTCTGTCGTCATTACTAGACAGAGAATAGACTACGGGGGAACAATAAACTAGGATATAAAGTAGAATAGATGAAAAGTACTATGTTCTATGTTCTGATTTGATTTCTTTTTCGTATTGATTTCGGTTTTATTTTTACTTTTATTTCGTTTTGATTTTTAATTTTTATTTCGTTTTGATTTCTTTTCGTTTCGTTTGATTATGATTTCGATTTTATTTTTATTTTGATTCATTCTATTTACCATTCATGTTATGCTACGACATTGAAATCTTTTTGCTTGCAATTCAATTTCCTCTAATGCATCCTCACAACAACAATCGGTACAACAATCTATCATAAATGCAATAATACCACCTATTGCGCTGCAATACCACCTCCTGCAATACAACCAACTGATTTTTTTTACCATTAATATTAATCATCTTCGTCATCATCGCTCCATCGATCATCCAGATTTATAGATCCGGTGAGATGGTAATCATGAGCTCGGTAAAGATGAAGATGATAACGACAAGGAGAAAAGATGTAGCATTAGCAGAAATTGTTGCTGTAGCTGGAGAAGCGACTGTATTTGCTGGAGAAGCGACATCGTTTGGTGATGGTGCTGCTGCGTTTGCCTGTGCTGGAGGTGGTGCTGTTTGTTGTGGACGTGGAGTGGTGCATGACGATGGGACAGCAGGAGTAGAAGGTACCGCAGGCATCTTTCTGTCTTTATCATCGTCATCGTCGATAGACCCATTCAACAAAAGCCAGAATACTTCAAACTTTTCAGCTGTAGACCCAATCAACAAATACCACAATACTAAAAACTTTTCTGCTTTATCTGCTGTTTTAAACTTTAAAACAAATGGATTATTACGACGATTACCCCGAGTTGTTGTTGATGATGTTTTGAAATAGACAGTATTATTTCGACGAAGGATAGGAAGACCATGAAGAATACGACTATTCAATCGATCAACTCCCATATAGTTATCCCAACGGACAACATAAACAGATCCATCTTGGCTGACGTGCTCTTGAATAGTTACGATGCCCTTTGCGACATTGGAAAATCCTCCTTCCCACTCTTCCCACTCTACTTCAGATGGACATCCAAACTTTGCACTTGCTCTATACAATTCTTTGACAGTTACGTTGTTAGCGACAGATAAAAGCGGCATAGTTGTTGGTGTTGATGTTGGTGTTGATGTTGATGTTGGTGGGATTGTTGTTAAAATGATTGGGTAAGTATTATTTTGTAATACGAAGATCGCATTGTTTATTCAGCTGCGAAGCATATTTTTTTTTACGTTTTCTTTTTTGTCTCTTCTTTTCGATTTTTAAATTTGAAGTTGGTCTGTTTTGGGCACGTGCACTAGTAAGTTAGCATCACTGTAAAGAGCGCGCACTCTGACATTACTTTCAGTCAGTCGCGGTGTGTGCGTTTTCGTGGTTTCGCTCTCAAAAACAACGCACTAAAGTAACTTTACTACTAACTACTGTACACATTTTCTTGTATGTTGTACGAGGTACACTACGTACTCTACTATGCATACGCACATACATATGAGCCATACTCTTATTACATACTATCCTTTCTAGCGAAAATACTGCTCGACTATCGTAACAAGAAGAAAAAAGAAAAGTCTGAGATACTAACATATATATATTACAACTACTATCATATTTTAGCATATCTATCTATCTATCTATCTGCTCTCTCTGCTCTCTCTCTTTGGTTTCATTCATTCATTCAATTCATGACATTACATTTTGTTTAAAAATAATCTTTCCGTCCACGAAGTAATGTCCGTTGTCGATAATTTATTTGACCATTACTATTACCACTACTGCCTTCTTCCTCTTCCTCTTCTTTATTATTACTATTTAATGCATATGCAAACATTGATGAGATGCTGGTACTGTTACTACTACTAATCGTTGGTACTGACGATGGTACAGTATTTTTTGATGAGGGATGATAACTTGTTGATGAATCATCGACTGGGAGGATAATGTGACCAATACTTTCATAATGATATTCATCTTCTTGATGAGGTTCTCCATCCATTATTACTGGATGTAATAGCGGTGTAGATGTCGGTGGTGGAGCCGCCGTCACTCCATCCGTACCACTGCTACTGCTACTAACACTGCTACTGCTACTGCTGATATGCGGTGCAAGTACATTATGTCCAATACCTTCATAATGATACTCTCCATCGGAATGTGGTACGCCGTCCATTGGATGTAGAATGGAAGAAGAAGTCGATAAACTTGATAATTCGGAAGTCGGTGGTGGTGGTGGTAGTGGTGGCAGCTGGGCTACTGCGCCACTCGTCTGTGTTGTAGTAGTAGTAGAATTCACAAAAATAATTACTGTCATAATTGCTAACATCACAAATATTAACAAACTTCGACCAATCACGACGTAGTATGCTGCTGATGATGTTTGATGAGATAATAATGTATCATCATTGTTATTATTTTCGTCGTCGTCGTCGTCGTGAATCAATCCATCTACTTTGATAATGACAGTCGAATGTCGACTTTGAGGAGTTTTATAACATCCATGAAAACAAGTGATAGCGGTGCAGATATCTTTTTTACATCCGCCTCTTCTTTCTCTACTACTACTTTCCTCGTCGTCGTCATAATACTCATCCTCGTAATAATCTTCCGTTGCAGCAGGAGCAATATTATCCTGATCTAAACGATATGTAAGTGATGGAGGATGTGATTCTTCTACTACATCCTGATGTTGATGCTGTTGATGTTGATGATGATGTTGATGATGATGCTGTTGATGTTGATGTTGATCATCCTCGTCTTCAGTAAGAATCTTCATGGTACGTTTCTATTCAATTATATTTTCTTATGTTATATTTCCCGTCGCAGTAATAATGATTTAGTATATAGTGTCTTCTTGTCTTAAGATACGGATGAAGAATTAGTTGATATCAAAAAAAATCAAATCAGTGCTATCGTAGTCTCATACTGTAGATACCTTACCGGTAGCTATGTCGTTGCACATAGTAATATAATCATTTTTCAGATCTGATGTTTTTGTTTCGCGTTGCGTTGAAAGAAGTCTTGGACGAAAATGTGAGGAAGCAAGCAACTGTGAAAACTTCTACTGTACCGAGTTTATATCGATGCGTTTTAGAGTGAGTCGAGTCGAGTCACGCAAGTTAGCCGAAAAAAACGAGTTTTGAATTGTTCGTGCGTTGTAAACCTTAGTCGTAAAATCATAAGAATACGTCCCAACACGAATGATGCACGATTGTGCATAAGGGTGTGTCTTGATCGTTGTGAAATTGCTATTGAATGATTTGTGCATCCGTCATCGCTAATATTTCTTGGCGTCGTCGTCGCTGTTGTTGTTACAACTGTTTAGATTCGATTGATCACAACACCTCCGTCGTCGTCATCGTTGTTGCTACCCTGCAACCATCCGATCGATGTTGTTGATTGATGTTTCGCCGTTAGTGTTCGACAATTTTTGGGGACGAAGGATTGAGTGTTCCAAGTAGCACCGAAATTCGACCACTATACAGCGTTATTGTGGTTATTAGGTGGGATACGTGTCTAATAGTGCCAGAGTCAGATGACGAAGACCAATGTGGTGTTGTAGGAATATCACCTTCCGTACTTGGAGAGGTGTTAATTGGTTCCTGCAAAATAGTTGGAGGTCCATGCAAACATGGATATAATAAGAGTTTCTATTATTTTTTTTCAACAGCGACCCGAAATGTGACAATGGTTTCTTTTGGCAAACGATCCAATGATCCTAATCAAAGATATGACGTCTCTGTCTCAGCTGATACTAGTCACCGCTACTACCTCCAGGTTTAGAGATCGTATACATTCGTAATATATCTCAACTACTATCCACGTGAAAATGAATAGCAATAGGAATTCAACAACAATAATGGTGGACTCTATAATATAAGAATGGGCGTATCTAAAAAGAAGTACACTAAAGCATAGAACAAAAAATTCAATAAATTCTCCCTACAAGCCATAAAAAGAAAACCATCATACAAACTTTCGGGTACCATTTTGGGTAGCATGAGCATGAGCAGTAGCATGAGCATGAACATGAGCATGAGCATGAGCAGCAGCAGCAGCAGCAGCAGTGATTATTATTTCTGTGGATGTTTCATTGATAAACTTAATACAATTATTAGTAGTACTACTACCAGTAATAATAGTTGAGTACTCATATATTCGTTCCTGTATTGTATTCCAAAACGAATTCTGATATACACGATCTAAATCAATATGATATATTTGTCCACGTGTATTAATTAAAATTTGAAAATCTTTCCATAATTTGATTTCATATTTCATTATATATTGTAGGTCGTTCATTTGTTTATTAAAATAAGTTTGATTGAAGTATTGTGTTGTTGCTATTTCTGTTGCTGCTGTTCCTGTTGATCCTGTTGATATCTGTTCACTACTTCTGAGGGAACCAATTGTTGTTACCATTTCATCTAACGACATACCAGATCTATCTAAATAATACCGTCCAGGTTCATTACAATGCAAAACCATGTAATGATCTGGTGCTGGACGGACCTTTTGAATTACTAACTCATAATGATGATACGAAGCGTTATTTTGATCTAGTAGTACTTCATTTATGATTGTTCTTCCAAAATAATATGTTTCATTGATATTTTTTGTACGAGTAGAAATCATTGAATTCAGTTCAATTAAAGTTGATTGATCGAGATGTAATAATTGTGGTGGTTCTAGATAAAAATGTTTGATCATTATACTGCCCTGATTGCTGTTATATTTTCTTCAAGTTGTTCGACATATTCCCATGATTGTTTCATTTCATTATATATATTTGGATGATACTTATTTCTTGCTATTAAATATCCTTCATCGTTGTTGTTTTGTCGATTTTGGCTTTTACTACGGAAGAAACATTTACTTCTACTACATGCTGGCACGGCGGATTCCATATCGATAAGATGTCTGAGGCTAATACTATTCGTATCATTCGTCGTCAGCGTTTCCTTCGGTAATAATGGGTGGTTCCTAATAATACTCGACTCGTCATTATTAATATCATTCCACCCATTGCAAACGGTTCCGTGGTATTACTATTGTTATATCCAATCTGATACATATCTTTTATATTCGATAACATACATGCTAGCAATAGTAATTTCCCTACCATTGCTGTCTTTTTCACTGCCGATCTAGTAATTATATATCGATATTCTTATTCGTTACTACCAGAATTGATGATTCTTCATAGTCCAAAAAATTTATCATCGTATACTGTGTCTTTTATAGTATTCTAGTCTCTACTGTACTATTTGTTGTTACTAACGACAATCTCTTTTCAGGTAGTTCCGACGACTACTTTGTTTATGTGCATGCATGTGTTAAAATTGCTATCTATGTTTATACTAAGTTACTGTAGTATATGCATCCGATGGAATTAATTTAGATCTTCTCAAAGAAAGAAAATTCTTTTAAGCGTTGAGTTGATGGGCGAATTTCCCCGATAGGCTAAGTAATCGCGTTAGCATGTGCGATGTCATGTGTTCCAGGGGTAATAATTTTCATATTTGTCCGCAAGAGAAGACTGGACGGGCGTCTTAATTGGACATTGAACTCTTACATCAAAAAGAAGACAGGAAGCATTCCACGTACTTAATATAAAAAATAAATCATGCCAATATAAAAACTAAATCATGCCCAAATTTTAGTCGTATTTGTTAGTCTAGTATATAATAACAACTTTAGCATCAAATATATACACCTAAAAAGTCATTTTTTCTGAAAATTAAACTATGAAGATTACAATTGACCTATTGGTTGGAGAATTGTTACATTCCTTAGTCTTATAAGCCTACTGGTATCTCATAATGTAGGCTCACACACGGCACACATCAAATAACCCCCCAAAAATGGCCCATTTGCAGTGTTTTGTGGACATACAGTACACTCAAAAAGATGAATCATTCCAAAATATATGGGTGGGGTGCACCATATATACCAAAGGGAACTTACACTTGGTGCTTTGTGTTGATGATCCAGCTAAGGTGCGCACAAAAGTGGAAAACCCTGTTTTGGGGCCTAAATGGCCCATTTTGTGGTTTATGCAAGTTCCCTAAACCTTCATAGCCTCAATAGAAACCTAAGCATTATTAGGATAGAGGACCTTGCAAGTATGGGTATGATGGATGCTAGTGCACACCAACCCATCTTGTGTTGTCCTCTGCAACCTTTTCAAATGAGATACTTTGTTGTTCATTTTGATCTAAAATCATGTTGTTGTTTGTGTGCCTTCCAAAACAGCAAAATGAATATCATTTGGCAACCACAAAAACAGAAAAGTTGTAGGAGGCAAACACAATGTTCTATCACTCTATGTGAACGCTAGTGCAATCAACCAGTCTGGTGCTGTCCTCTACAACCCTTTCAAATGAGATACTTTGTTGTTCATTTTGATCTAAAATCATGTTGTTTGTGTGCCTTCCAAAACAGCAAAATGAATATCATTTGGCAACCACAAAAACAGAAAAGTTGTAGGAGGCAAACACAATGTTCTATCACTCTATGTGAATGCTAGTGCAATCAACCAGTATGGTGTTGTCCTCTGAAACCCTTTTATATATGAGATATTTTGTATTCATTTCTGATCAAAAATTGTTTGGTCCAAAAAAATACATATATTTCATTATTTAAACATACTATACATACCATCAGGATAAGAACTGCTGATTGCTGCTGTGTGAGAATTTCTTGCACAATTCTTGTTAACTCTTACAGGTAAAAGATTATATTGAGGGGTAAATGACAACACAACACTACTGCTATTGCTTGGGTATATGGCGCGTTCCAGCTCAAGGTGATATTTTGTGGGACAACGGGACTCAATTTTTTAAATGCGCGATGGCTCGCGACAGGAAAATTCTTAAAATTATTAAGAATTGAAATGGAAAATTATTTCCATTGATACAGAAAATGGAAATGTATTGAAACGAACCTCCATGGATATTGATCCATATAACAAAAGCTTATGAGACGAAATATAGATATCCATACTCTTAATAAGGGAAAAAAATTTGGGTTGAATTTGGTCGTCTGGGGAAAATTATATAGGGTCGTATATGACTGGAAGGCAAATTTCGAATCGCCAGGAAGAGGTGCATAAGAGAGGAAGATTAAAAATCAAATAATGGATTAATAGATAAAGTGCTAATACAGAAGTCTCTATTACTGTTATATTAGTGAGTGCGATAATTTTCATTCTTATTGTTATGTTAAGAGAGGACCCATTATCAACGGGCGTGTTGGACGTATATTTTCGAAAAATCCGATCATGTGTGTCTTTTACTAAGAGAGAGTTTAAGTACTTAAAAATAGATCCAATTCAACCCAAATTTTTGGCCTTGTTAAGAGTACCAAGATCTGTATTTCGTCTCATAAGAGTATGTTAAATAGATCGATATCCATGGAGGTTCGATTCAATACATTCCCATTGTCATGTGTTAATAAGGAATTTTCCTTCTATTTACTGCATAGGTGCGCGATAAATAATACTTTTTAAACTTCGCGACGAAGCCCAATATGGGGCAAATTCTACAGAGAGAAGTACGGGAGCTTTGCTGACACCACCTACCCTTGGGCATGCGCCTTGATTCAATGCATGCCTATGATTGGTCAGTTATAGGAAAGAAGAGCTTCTGTAGAAGCTAAAAATTCGCCCAATAGTTAGTACTTCACTGCATAGCGCGTGTTGTAGAAAATCGTCTGTCCGCAGATTGTCACACAGTGCGCAGTCCCGAATCACGTTGAGCCGGAACACGCCATATCAGAGATGTGAATCCGCTCATGACACATACTGCTTGGTTACACTCTAGTCAGCCAAATATTATGGTGAAGGGACAAAAATGATTGCTGCTAGTAGTGTGGAATTGGCGCATACTGATTATATTTCTATCAACCAGACAATATGGAACAACAATCAACACCTACTGCTGTGTGTGAATCTACTACGCATATCTAGCTCACTTTTGCATATGCAAAGCAAAGATTGCATGAAGGTAAAGTAAATAAGATATTGGTGGTGTATCACTGATTAGTAGATCACTGATGGATCCACTCCTGGTGCATTATGTCTGGTTTTATCTACTACTGCCAAGCAAATAATATGGTACACCAACAATAACTATTTCCCATGTAAATGTGGTAAGAGGTAAGAGACAGATGTATTGGTGCATCACTGGTTATGCATCCAGCCCTGATGCATGCTGTTCTGTCTAATTTTCCTTTTAAACTAGCAGTAAGAAAGAAACAACACTGTCTAATAATATTGCATATAGCATGCAGGACCTATTTTTCTGGCTAGTTCTGGATGGTTCCAATTGCGCACCTCATTCGGCACCTCATTCTGCACCTACAACACGTCCGCCAAGAGCATGCACTGCCTTAGTATAATTCATAATTATTTATTCTCTAGCAGCAACTGTTTGGTTCTTTCTCTCAGTGTACCAAAAATATGAAACACCCAACAAACAGAGTAATCTTCTTATAATCTGCTGCATAGCTAGGCATATTGAGGTAAAGGACAATATAATATTGACTCCTTCTGGCAGATGTTGGGTTTATCTTCTCCTGTTAGCCCAAAATTGAAAGAACAGTAAGAAGTGCTTTTCTGCACTGTTAGCAAATTTGTTAAACAATCAACACCTCCTACTGTGTGGGAATGTTTTAGGTATGTCTAGGACACTTTTGCATATTCAAAGGGTACTGGTGTGATCCACTCCTGGTGCATTCTATCTGGTTTTACCTATTACTGTCAAGCAAAACAATATAAAACAAACTAAAACTATCTTCCATATAAATGTTGTATTGAAATGTAGGAGATAGTTTTATTGGTGCATCAAGTCCTGATGCAGGATTTTTTATTTCTAATATTACTGTTAGCCAAGCAGTAAGAAAAAACAAAACACTGTCCAATAATATTGGCATGTAGCATGCAGGTTCTGTTTCTATCAACCACCAACCAGTACCCAACATCAATAGTGAAAGTGTGTGCCTTCACTGAACTCCTACACTTCTTAGTAGGAAGATGATGACAACCTTTTATTTCCATGATTAGCAGGAAGACTTTTCTACATGCAACAGCCCCCCACAATAAAACCAGCAACAGCAAGAATGAAAGTATAACCACCCAAAGCATGATGCACTGCCTTGGGTATAATCCATAGTTATGTATTCTCCAGCAGCAACTGTTGTTGGCTGGTGTGTAAACATTTGATGGTGTAAACATTTGGTGGTGTTTGTAGTGTGGGTTTAATTGAAGCTGTTGCCCTTTCACTCTTTTTTTTAGAAAATACAGAAATCTGCACAGCACATGGACAAGAAGAATGTATCTTGTACCTGTGTAGTACTACTAATAAATACCTGTCCCCCCTCTCCATTTATACCTATATGTACATCATAAACACTGTTGTGGAGTAGTAGAGAGAGTGAGTGAGAGAGAGAGAGAGAGAGAGCCAGCCTATTCATACAAATATTTTAGTAGATACCACACAAAACAACTGTTGTTGGTTGGTGTGTAAATATTTTTTGGTGGTGGTTGTAGTGTGGGTTTAATTGAAGATGTCGCCCCTTACTCTTCTTTTTAGAAGATACATAAATCTGCACAACAAGAACACAGCAATTGTATCCTGTGACTGTGTAGTACTAATGACTATTATTTATACACCACTCTTCATTTTATGCCCATATGTACATCATGAAAACTGTTGTGGAGTAGAGAGAGAGAGAGAGAGAGAGAAAGAGACAGAGAGAGCCAGCCAACTCATGCAAAAGATTTAGTAAATTGACCCCACCAATAAGTAGTAATAGAAGTAGTAAGAATAAACCTAATTGGCTATATTATACTACCAAGGAGCTAGTGAAGATGGATCTAATGTTAACTCATCACTAGACAAAAGGTCAGATAATTTTCTTAACACAAGGTATTGCATGCAGTAAATTTTGCCTACAGTTTGAGAGAGACCTCGCCTCTGTGTACATCATCAACAATGTATATATCATATTAGAGAGTTCTACTCCCAGTGACAAAGCCTACCTCTCTCTGATTGTATTTTGGTATCTAGAATGTCATCTTATAACTATGAAGTGTTATGATGTCCACCTAGTAATAGTGTAGTGTAGTGTACCTGACTGCAACTAACAACAACAACAGCAACAAGCTTACTGTTACAGATGTGCCTAGACCTACCTATTTACCTACCTGTAGCAGCATATTATCTCTCTCTGCTGCTCATCTCATCTCATCTCAACTCATCTCATCTCACTCACACAACAAATGAATCATAAATCTTTTTACTGGGTATCTAGTAGAGTAAGATAGCAACCATAGGTAAATTCAAAGGTTCATCTCCAGTACCGTAGTGCTCAATCAGGGTACAAGCAATAATCATACAGTATTAATTAATTAATCAATCTGCATTTTTTATGTTTTTGCATGCCAGTACAGTATATAACATATCGGTATACGTCCAGACCGCCATATTGCACAAGCGTCTTTTGACCAATCATAATAAAGAAAGAAAGATTTTCTTCACATCATCATCATGC
>FMBT01000047.1:0-36216 GCA_900095095.1 Fragilariopsis cylindrus CCMP1102 | reverse complement strand
GTCAAAAGATTGCCTTTTCTTATCTGGAGGACTGCCCTCTAAGGTAGAACGACAGATTCGATAGGACCATTCGTCGGGATAATACCTAGAGTGCGCCCCAGTCCGTTTAGAGCCGGAGTCATTCACGAAATCGTTAATGGGTAGGGTTCCTTCAACCCACTCCAAGACCTATTGAAGAGAGGAAAAGCGACAAAAAAACGTACCCAGTGAGTAATGCATATGCAAGATACGTAAGTGGAGGGAGCCAAAAGTCATATTACGCGTTCTGACTTACCCCGCTGGACGGACTCAAAGGAAGAATATTGTATGTAACCATTTTTAAATTGTGACGAGTGCGTCTTTTTACAGCTTTGGAGCTACCTGAATCTTCCGAAGTGACATTATCGGTCTTTCTCGTTTTCATTAAGTTGTTTACGTAAGTAAACACTTGACTCATAATCGCGTCTTGTCTTATGTCGTCCTCGCCCTTGACAAGCTGACGATACGAGCCCCCCTTTGAACCAATACACACTACAATTTTAGGTCTGTGTACTCCAGACTCCGTAATAGCAAAGTCAGATTCGAAGCTTGCTATCCTCTCCCCTCCGGTAGGATCTTCCTTCCCGTCTCCATAATCTTTATCAGGTTGGATCATTGGTGGGGAGGTGATGATACAAGGGATACCCGCAAGTCTATTCAAACAACGATCGAGGGATTTCTTAGAGGAGGCTTTGAATATTTCCGAAAATTTGATCTTCTTTTTCTTGGCAGATCCTTGGAATTTCTTCGTTGAAGCATGGGCAAGGTCATTATAGGTAGAGGTAAGAATCACATAACTTTCTAGTAGGTCCCTGACATACTGCTTTTCACTTTCACCAAGTTTGTCATAATTTTTTTTGCACCTATGATTTTTGAATTCCCAGTGTTTTCAAGGTAAGTCGAGATCCGCCCTCCAACAGCACTTTTAAGGCTTTTACCATTTGTTAGTGCGATAAGCGGAACCAAACAATGATATGGATGGTCATTGCACATCCTGAATATCAATCTATGCAGCGCTATCTGAAACTTTTGGTCGTTTCTAACGTCGCCGCTTTCGATCCGAGAAAACAGTTGATTTGTTAAGGGAACAAATCGGTATGATGGAATTTGGCATAATCCCTTTCTCATCACGTCGTTCGCGTTAGCATCATTTCTGGCATCGTTTTGAGACGAGAACCAAAGTGATATCATGCGAAACATATCACTTGATAAATCCTTTGTATCTGTGCCCGCCATGGTAAGGGCTGATAAAAATGCTTTCAATGCATGATTGAGATACAATGGAACTGAACTTTGAATTCCGTCACGTTCTTTCCTCAATTTTTCGTTCTCTCTTTCCAACGATCTTTGGTGGTTTTCCATTTCTGTTAATTCTTGCAGCGTTTCCATCTTTTGCGTGGTACCTTTCTTTAGTCTATCGTGCTTCGCTTTAAGCTCGCGGCAATGTTCTTTTGAATCCAAGAATTGTTGATCCTGCTGTTGAAGCCTTACTTCTGTTTCTTTCCACTCCATGCTTAGCATTCGCGATGACAAATCATCATATAAATTAGCAACTACATGACCGAGCTCTAAAGAAGCTTTGGTTGCTCTCTCGGTATTTACTTTTGCGTCATCGGCTTCGAAGATACATTTAGCGCGATCAGCAGCAGGATGTAGGTAGCTTTCAAGAATTACTCGAGCCTGTTGGGTCTTGTATTTTGTCATCCAAGAACCACAAAGCATTTGTGCATCAGTAAGAAGACACTTCTTGTGATCCTCTGAGTCCTCTTCGTGATTGAGATGACGGATCAATTGCTTCGTCCTTTGAATAGCACCGTTAAAATCCCCACGACATTCCATAAGTTTTGCTTCCTCAAGCCGTATGCGCAAAATGTCATCAGAAGCATCGATGTGCGAATCTCCTGCGTTCCATAAGTTCGACAAGTATCTTAGCTTTGATAATGCGCTTTCGGCAACATGAGGACGACCTCTATTTACGGCACTGTCACAAGTTTCCCAAAGGTGAACTTTGAGAGCATCAGAACTATCGGGTTTTCCGGATTTTTAAAAGCAAGTGACGTCAAAGTTATCTGTCGCATTTTCGATGAAACTTCCAACATCCCCACTTCATCGAAGTCGAATTTGGACAAATCAATATCCCCGTCAACTAATCTATCCACCTCTTTCAAAGCTCGTAGCTTATCAACAATCCGAATGAATCTTGAAGCCGACAGCTGTTCTCCTACTATATTTGAAAGAGAATCAACTACGCAGGAGCGCGCTTGGTTCGAAAAAAACACAAGACTATTTGTATCAGAACTCGAGAACGAATTTAAAGCCATCGACAAAGACTCGAAAAAACCTGGTTTTGAATCAGAAGAGACAACATTCGATGGTTCTCCTAATACCTGAGCCGTCAAACAGGCACGCGGTTCATGTCACTTGCAATTCCTCCGATTGCCACATCCCAATTTTGAGTCTCTAGATTATTTTCGAACCACTTCTCTCTCAAATTCTCCACATTGGTCATTTCCTTCAATTTGTTATTCTTTATGAGAATACCCTCTATGTAAGTAGTTACCAGGCCTCCCAAACCAAGATTCTCCATAGATTCGACCGTATTGAGAGAAATTGATGATCGGGTACATTCGTCTGACTTGATTGGAAACTCAGCACCTGCAGTGTATCTAGCGACGAAATGCATCTCAATTTATCAAGTTCAAAAGTCAAATTATTAGATCTGTCCATAAAATTGAGAGACGACAACTGCATATTTCAGCATACTTTAATTCGGCTTCGTTAAGCTTTTTATAGCATCTGCTAGTCATAGATATCGCTCTCAGTGCTGCCGATTTTAGGTCACCTTCATCCGAATCTTGCATTTTTGAAGGAACATGAAGTCCACTTATATCTCGGCTACCATTGAAATTTCCAATAACGTCCGAGCAAGATGCTGTGTTATTCAGTTCCTCAAATAAACCTCCTGATTTACCGAATTGGGAGTTGAAATACATATCAAGAAAGAAGAGCGCGGAGGCAAAACGTTGCACTTTCATGCATGCCTCCGCAACAATGATACCATCCAGATGTAGAATGACGCCAAAAGAAAGTCCCTCCCATGGAACCGGAGGTTGTAGCTCGACATTGTTTTCGCCTTTGTCTCCTTTCTTAATCTTTCTGTTGTTTTGTGTATGCTTCGAGGACATAAATTTGTCCTGTGAAAATCTTCGTAGCACATTTAGAGTATCGACAATTATTGAAATTGCCTTCACTGCACTATTAGGCGATTTTTCGAAGGAAATATCAAGACATAGTACAGACTCAAAAGAATTCGTGATCAAGCTATTTATATCATTGATCCCTTCTTCTGAAGAGTCATTTCTATCTTCGCGGTTCAAGAGAGCCATAATAAGTGCAGGAAAGACAGTAGATGCAAACCCATGATCTAAGTAGGCCATTCTTTGACAGTGCCAAAAGAAAGAACGTTCGCAGTCTTCAGCAGTTTTACCGTTTGAGACTTTCTTTCCTCGAGAATCAAAACAGCAAACAATAATTGCTGCTGTCACATGTCGTATCCAAAGTTCAAATTGAGGTGATCCACTATCGTCGAAGGCCCAAAGCTTTCTATTCCAGCACCACATACTCATTTCGTTTGAGTTGTTGTCGCATTTTACTCCAACCCTGTCTATTAGTAATTTTATTTCATTGTCAGAAAGTTTAGTTGTATTGACTCGACCACTCCGTCCCTTGGATATAAACGGGTTTATAAGAGAGCTACTCGTAGTAGCAACCTTATCGCTTACATTTCTACCAGCTTGATTAGAGAGCAAAGCCTCAAGAGTGTTTACCGCCGCCATTGAAATATCGGTTTCCGATGACTTCAAACACTCTGCTAAACAATCAATGCATTTGGCCTGTAAATCCAACAGCAACCCATCGTCATTGAAATTCAGCGATGACGTGTCTCTGCTGCTCATACCAGAAGCATCAACTATTGCACTCGGCTGAAGCAAAGCCATACATCGACTGGAGGCAAATTTTACTTTTAGGGAACACGATGTTGAGCAAATACGACAAAGATCGTTGTACAGAGATTTGAAATCTGCACAAGATACCTCTTCCATCCGAGTTTCACCCAACACGTTTTCTAGCTGCGATAATTCTGCGCACAACAAACGTTCTTCAAAGCTAGTATTTGTATTGGAAGGAACCTTTGAATTACTGCTGCCAAAATTGTTTTCTCTGGTCAGAAAATGTGCTCTCGACGTTAGAGACTTCAATCCGATGACACACTGGTGCAGCAGTCCGTCGCTTTCGTACACGTCAAGACCTTGTGTAAGATCTTGAGCAGCGTATCTCTCATTCAATCCACTCAAGATCTTCAGATCGGAACTGTTAACCTCGAAGGTACTTGAAAGGCTCGCAAATATATGCAAGTTTAATCCCATTGATTCTCTATTCTCTTTGATCCAATGAATTATATCATATGTATGGAGGAGACACTCGTGTTCCAATTGCCTCGCTAAACAAGTTTCAATCTCTTGTTTTAAGTTAAGGTCATTAAATAGGTTATCAGTTGTTTGTATGTGCAATTCATGTGATCCCCCATCGGTACCCAAATGAACTCCGCAGCTTCTTCGTAGATCAAATCCACGGTTCTTCAAATTTCGGCGACATCTCTGGAGAAGATGTTGTTGACTTTCTTCGTGAATATGGAAACAAATTTCTAGGAGGATCTTTGTTATTGAGGATACTTCAGTTTTCAATTCGGTTTTGTTCAGTTGAAGAGATTCTCTCAGTACTTCGTGTATCAGTACGAGAACTTTGGGTCGAAGACCATTGAATGAAGGCTTCAAAGCAATCTCTTTCAGTTTGTGTAGGAAGAAAGCTAATTGAATTTGTTTACCACCCCCGCATCTTAACTGACCGATAAGAAACTGTCCCAATAGCGTCAAACGGGACCAAGCATTGTTTTGATGTTTTTTAAGTTTAGACTTATCAAGTTCACTACAAGCATAAATGGTTTGCTCAGTTAGGCTGGTACCAACGCGAATGAAATTGTCTCCTGCTCTTTTTTGTGTCGTATTTGCTGTATCCATACGATGCGTGATAGCTTTGTAGTATGGAATTTCCGAAGTTGGGATGGTTTCACAAAAAGTTTCCGCCTTGCCAAGAAGATGAATGACCCGGTGAATAAGTGCGGCTAATCTTCTATTTGTTTTCGATTCAACCGTATCCGAAGAGAGAACTTCGACCAGAATCTGAAGAACATTTTGCCCAGTCGTTTTTTCGGAAATATCATCTGAGTGAAGTAATGGGAGAATGGTCGCTTGAATGTCAACTACATGATGCCGTAGTAATTTAACGATGGAATTACCGTCGATCTCGTCGTCGTTCCCTCCATTCAAAAACAATAGAATCATCTTGAATCCTGGGTCCTCAGAAAGGTACTCAATAATTGAGTCAGAGCTTTGATATTTGCTAATAACATTATGGGACCTTAGTAAAGCAAAGGGGGTGATGAAACCTAGATATCGACATACAAAATGATCTGCAGATTTCTTTCGAAAATCGTACTCTCATCATTTGGCTCCGGAGAAAATTGATTCTGATAGATGTAATTATATTGTCCATACAACATAAAATACCAAACAGACGTAGGTGATGTTAAACATAGCGCGAAAACTGCGTTGTGAGGACCGATTTTCTTTTCTTCGATTCTCTTGAGCCAAATTACCAAGATTCCTTCAGTTTCAATATCCACTAACTCTTGCACATTAGGATAGCCTCTCATACAAGCTACCCTCTCTAATGCACGATAACACATAAATTCCAGGCCCGGTCTATTCACAGGAATCTCCAAAAGTTCATGCAATATCTTCTGGAATGTCGTCATATCTAACGTTGACCCAGCAAGAAGAGTCTTCGCGAAAATCGAATCCGACTCCATTACTTCTAAGCTATCTCTAGCTTCAACATCCAATCTGTCTTGTTCTTCAGTACTTGATAATCCGCTTTTTACGTACCAATTGGTGAAGGTGTCAATGACACCTTGCACATTTGAGACGCCGGTTATGGGAGCAGTAAGATTGTCAACGAAGTTGATTATACGCTGTTCATCGAGCTTGGACGAAGCTACCCCAGCTGCAATGCATGCGAGTCGTCTCACCACAAGACTGTCATCGTCAAACGCAACTTTTACGATTGAATTAGCAAAGAATTTATCGAAAAGACGATGGAAATCATCGCTTCCATTTTCAAATGCGAACGTGGCAGCTTCGATTCTTTGTGCTCGCAAAGAAGGTCGACTACGCATCCCCTCATTGTCACTCATCAATTTAATTATGAATGCTGCTTCTTCATCAGTTAGACTCAATCCTAACTTAATTTTCTCTACTGCAACTTTTGCACAATCTTGAATTCCGTACATATATAACTGAGAGGAGGGCTCTGCGCATGTCCTGAGAAGCTCGATCGCTCTACATATCATCTCAACAGGAGAGAGTTCGTCGGTCTCGTTGATACCAAGTAACTTTTGCTTTGCCAAATTATTTAACAACACTTCTTTCATGCCCAAGAAATCGATACAGGTAACACCTAATCGAAGATCCATGTCCCCTTGGATGTTTTCTGGCTTAACATCGAGCCCGGTCCCAAGTAATGACTCGCACACAAGCCTACAATTTGAGGCTGAGGGATCCATTGCTAATAGCAAGGACCCGACAGCTTTTGCACATTGATGATTGGGTGGAGTAAAAAGAAGAGACTGTGTCCTTCGACGTTTATTACTGTGCCTATTGTGGTCACGAATTCCTGATGCACTACGCTTCTTTTGGCCATGCAAATTATCTCCAGAGTTATCACGAGCAGCCGAAGAATCAGGATCAGAATTAGAATCATCGTCATCAAAACCAATATTGTGTGATGAATTTGCGTTTTTGTTAACGTCCTGCTCACTTGATGATGCCAGTTCCGAATTACCGCTATTCAAATCATCCGCATATCGCTTCATCATAGATTGGCATTCAGCAACTGATGCTGTCATCCGAAACAAATCTACGGCAGATGGATGGCGAGAGCGTATCTCTACCAAAGCCTGCATAATCTGGTGCAAGTCACAAGATATTTCGAGGTATTCATCGGGTTCGAAACGGACTCGAGCGAGTTCAGAAATGGAATTGACGAAGAAAGTTAAAATATCATGAATATCATCGAGAGCACCCGTGTCAGTGCTTGTGCGGGTCATCAAAAGGCTCAACATTAGTTTAATCCCTCCAGATTTTGATGAATTTAAACGGTGGGAGCTTTTTTGCAGTTCGATGTTTTTGTTTGAATCGACGGGAGCTACCGAGTCCAGGAAGACAAAAGCAATTTTCCGTAACTCTTCTGATTCGGCCTCAGAAATGAAGTCAGAGGCGTGATTTTCGTTTATGGTTTCTTTCTCCTTCAGGCGTTCACGAAGTCTCTTGGCTACTAAAGAGGGTGGATCCAACTTGGATCTATACAAAGCGACGAGTGATAAAATCGGATCTCGCCTAATATTTTCGTTACAGCCCCAAAGAAGCTTCAAGCAGATCTCACTTATATTTTCTGATTCCATCCTGTGTGTACCATCATCAGTCTGTTGCATAGACAAGCACTCGTCGGTCCCCCTTGTTATAAGAAACCGAGAGTCAGTCGATGACAATCTCGATAAGGAAAGTGCCTTCCCAGTAACCAGGCCAAGGATGCAAGATGCAATAGCCCTGATAAGTTCCTGTTTGCAAGAATATTCTAGAGTCGAATGTGTCCGTTTCTTGAATGCTTCCTCCATACAAGTAAGGGATAGACGAAAGAGATCACGACGGATAGATTTTTCGTCTGATAGCCCTGCAAGCTGTGATATCGATGAAATTAATTCAAAATGAGCTCTTGATCTATCTGCTCCAAATATCGTAGGTTTGAGTACCAGGAAACTCCAAATTTGATTCTGATTATCGTAAACAAAAGAAGACTGTCTACATCCAATCGCATTAGGATTCGTTTGTAATAACTGTGTGCATCCCCGTGAAACTATCTCTGTCAAGAGGGTGACAAGAATTTCACCCAGCGAATTCTCCCCCAAGAAATTGGCGTAGGAAACGTATCGAAGATCGGGTCGCAATAGAGTTTTCCAAATCATTCTCCACTCTGTGCTTAGATAGAGAAGATCACGAGGATTACTCTCTGAATTCTGAAACATCACAGCTGTAGTCTCTGTAAGCTTTGTCAAAGTCAGCAGGATCCAATACTGAGCCCGGGGGTCACCTTCAGGTGACCCGTGTTGTGCAAGAAGTTTCAAAAGAATCGATAGTAGAACTGTCAAGTCGAATGGGCTCGATCCGTGGCTATATATGACTTCATCTCTGAGCTTATCCTTTGGTGTAAAGCAATGCCAATTTTCCGTGGTACTTGATGTCCAACATTCCCCTGCTGGAAACAGTTCAGCACAAGCTCCAATAATAGCTAGATAAGGTATTGGAGAAGCGCGCGAATATTCCTCCTTTTCCAGCAATTTCAATACTGAGTATAACGGATTTTGGATAGGAGTAATCGCACCAGAAATATCTGGTTTACTAGGTATAGCACAATCATTTGACGGAATTATGTTCCGTAGTATCAAGCTCATCCATGGACATTCTGCAAGAACCTGAATAGATACCTTTTCGACTTCAGGTGGTTTAGGATCTACCCAATCTCCATCGTTGTTCGGACCACGTATCTTCCAAAATTCTTCCAATGTATCATCTGGTCTGTCTAGAGCAACCCATCCCTCGCGTGCCATGTAAAGACGTTGTGCACATGCTAGTAGTCTCGCTATCAATTCTAAATGAAGCTGTTGACGAGTCTCCAATGGGCGCCAAAGTGCCTGACTGGAAAGTTTCTGTCGTTTTGTTCGACTTTCTATGGCAGTGTTCATATTTTCTTTTTCAAAGACCTTTACTGTATCGTGTATACCTAAATTGAGTATGTCCAATACTTGCCGTTCTGTGAGTGATGCTGCTCCAAGATCTCCAAGGTCTCCATCGAGTAAACCTTGAATTTTACCTGCAACCTGAGCAACAAATCTAAGTATTATTTAACGCACAAAGAGAAAATTGAAACGAAAGGAAGATCAGCAGTCGTCGTAAAAAAATAAGATTGACATGCAAAATTCTCAAAAAAGAAAGGAACGATGCCTTACAAATGTGATAACAAGTATTTATTCAACGCATCTTTGTGATGGCCTTGCGCACAGGGGTATGCCTTTTTGCAGTAACGTAAGATATGACGCCCATATCGTTTCATGGGACCAATTGAATGTTCAGGATGAGAATATAATATAGTTGCAGTAGCATTGAAAAAATGCTGACGGGTAACAGTTGTAGAGTTGAAAGAATTTTCTTGAATACCTTTTTTGCACCATCTCGAAACAACTTCTAAACTATCAGAAATGAAAATGTGATTTTGAATACCCAATCGATTGCAAGTGCTAAATAAGGCATCAAATACTTTACAAGAAGCTTCGAAAAGTTCAATGGGTGCCTCCATCTCGTCGTCGTCTTCTCTTATTCTATAAAATATCTCAGTTAAGATGTTTTGAAAGTCGACCGTGTATTTGAAGTATCCCACATATTCATCCCTTGAGCAAAGAAAGTATAACATATCAATCATATTTTCTTCTCCCTTAACCTCAGTAACTTTTTCATTCTGTAGCATTTCCACACAAAATTTCAATGCATTCCTCACCGATTTTTTTGGTAACTTTGTTAGCCCTATACCGTTGGTATCAAAGGCATAGTCGGGTTGTGAAGATGCTCGTAATATTTTGTAAGGTAATCGAATATCTTCAACGCTTAATTTCGTTTTCGTTTTGAGAATTGATTTGACTGTGTGAATGGACGCGTTAAGAGCATTTGACCAGAGTAACTGCAATGCTTTACATCTCCTAACAGCAGTAGAATAGTCGCCTATTCCTGGGGATACTTCGTCAGCTAGTTGTTTCCGGACACTATAGTTTGATAGCTGCCGTTCTAAATCCGATGCTATTTGCCGTCGCTTGGTAGTTTTTGTATCGTTATTCGACAACTGTCTCGTCAAGGCAATGATGGCATCGTATGTGGGTGTTCGAGAAACCATCTCTGTCGATTGATTCACTTTCTGCAATTCATTACCGATTGCTCTGTTTTAAATACAAGGATGCTTGAATGCTGTAAAGTGCTAATGCAAACAGCGTCGTATTATTGATCGAAAGATCGAAATGCTTTTGTAATCGATATGACAATAAAATATTTTATTTGTTTTCTTGATGCCATTGATTTGATGAGGATGATGGCGACCGTAAATAGGTATGACGGGACTGATTGATGATTAAGTCCCGATGGTAAAATAGTGAGAAGATTTTATTTTGTAAGAAATAATAATTAATTGTAAGGTACATTTAACATTCAACATTCCTACCGGTATCAACAAAAACCATAGGAAACCAAATATTAGCATGGAAAAAAATTGCCTCTAAGCTTGAAAGCTTTAACTAGCTCAGCTCAATTGGTGGTATAATAGTCCGTTGACTGGGAGTAAGTGTGTAGTGTTAAATTATACATAGTACTCGAGCGTATGAGATATATGTCGTACATAAGCCCCACGGAGTAGAAATACGAGCGCGATGAGATTAGTGAGAGAAAATGCACGTGTATGCATTATTAATATAAAAGAGAACAGAAAGTTAGCTAAAAGCCAAAATTGTACGTTTTGGAGTTGAAGAGACTTGTCGAAGCAATTGGAACCGAGCACAAACAAATGAAGTGCTTAGGTATATTTATACAAACCGGAACACGATTAGGAGAAGTGTCCGAATATATAGAACACGATCAAGAAGAGTGTTATACATATGGAAGTCGAAGCAGAATGTCGATGTCCCCTTTGAACCGCTAATACGATATATATGTATTAAGGCGAAGTGAGTTAGGAACAGAAAGATGTATACAAGGTTACTGGAAACCGCAATACTAGAACACAAAGAAAAGAGCAGAATTACCTCGATCACGAGAAATGAACAATTGCTGTCTTTTATTGTTGAGAAATTGTAATAACCATAGACTAAATAAACAAGTGTGTTAATAACAACTTTTGCGTTTGAACATCATCGTTAGTATCGTACAACGTTACTATAGATATATGGCGTGTTCCGGCTCTACGCGGTGTGAATATGGCTACTGTGTGACAATCTTCGGACAGACGCTTGTTTGCGGGATTGGTTTAACACGCGCTATGCAGTGAAAGTACCATAAATCGGGGGGATTTTTAACTGTATGGTAGCTCCTCAAACCTTCTACAGTACCTAATCCTGTCGATTCTACACATTCCAAATTGTCGACTGGTCTGGGTAGTGTAGGCAATGACCTGGTACTCATCCAAGGAGAATTCCGCCCATATGAGTTAAGTCGTCAAAGTTGAAAAAGTATTCTTTATCGCGCACCAATGCAGTGAATAAGCGAAAAATTCCTTATTAACACATGACAATGGGAATGTATTGAATTGAACCTCCATGGATATCAGTCTATTTAGTAAAAGCTTATGAGACGAAATATAGATGTCTGTATTCTTAACAAGGACAAAAAAATTCGGTTTAATTTAGTGGAATTTTAACTACTTAACAGGATTCAGGTTATAAGGAATTTTGCAGTATTTTACGCGTGTTAATAACACGCGTTATTTTGCATCTAAAAAAGAAGAAAAAAAATGAAAATCTTTGGAAGCTATTAATAATAAAAATACTAGTACAAATTAATATGTATTTGACGCAAGGAAGGATCGAACCATCGCCTATTCAACCCGGTGGGGCATGCCAACTCAACCACATCAGTAGTTACGTTGATTCGTACTATATAAATATTTTGAGTATTTAAATTAAAAAAATCGCGCAGAAAATCACTTAGAATATTCCACGCTTTTACACGTGCCGGTTCAATCCCCAACGCTCACCGCGAATTTTCCTACTATGGCTCTTCCGATTTATTATTATTGCCCGTATTACGCTGTAGGTGCGGCCCATACAAAGCAAACGAGACTTCTATTGAGTATATAAAAAGACACGTGCCCTGATTCGGAGACGCGCTGTGTCTCAATAGGGGGCTGTAGGTCCATTTTTTGAGGGAAATACACCCCCACAAAAAATTGACCCCAAAAAGTGGCTCTCAGCTGGAGCCATAACCTGAATCCTGTTAAACTCCCTCTTAGTAAAAGACACACATGATCGGATTTTCCGAAAAAACACGTCCTACATATCCGTTGATAATGGGTCCTCTCTTAATGTACCAATAACATTAAAATTAACGAATTGACTAACATAAAGTATAGAAACATCTGTATAGCACTTTATCTATTAATCCATTATTTAATTTTAATTCTTCTCTCTTATGCACCTCTTCCTGGCGATTTGAATTTGCCTACCACCCATATAAATCTTCATGGAATTTTCCCCAGATGCCAAATTCATCCAAACTTTTTGTCTCTATTAACGGTATGAATATCTATATTTCGTCTATAAGTTTGTATTAAATGGAGCTATATTGATGGAGCTTCGATTCATTACATTCCCATTTTCATGTGTTATAAGAATTTTCCATTTCAATTCTTAATAATTTAAAAGAATTTTCCTGTCGCGAGCCTATCGCGCATTTAAAAAATTGAGTCCCGGTGTCCCATGAAATATCACCTTGAGCTGGAACGCGCCATATCTACAGAAAGTTACGCCATTCTTCTAGGGGAGTTTTGCTGACAAGAAGGGTTTAGATAACCTGGTAGAACAACCGTGAGTAGTCTTTCAATATAAGGGTCAGTATATATCAACCCTTCCAGCTTTAATAGAATCTTACAAGACGAAGAGTAAGACTATTATAATCCTGTTTCAACAATCATAGATTGTCTGTGAAACGTACAATGTAGACAACATGTGTGTTCAAATATCCTGATCATCAACAAATTTTCCCCTTCCCCTCAGTCAATGTAGACCTAATGAAGAAGTTTATCTACCACACATACATTCCTATGCTTTGAGCTATGTGTAACATATGATCCCCCCCCCCCCCTCCCCGTGCCTTGATAGAACAGTACATGAAGACAGTGTTCGAGCAGTTTGTTTGGTAATAAAACAAGATATTATAAAAATAGATATAATAGCTTGTTAGTAGTTGCATGTTCCCCTTGAAGGGATCTTGTTGAGTGTGTTGTATATTAGTGTGAAGAAGATTCTTGTTGTCCTTGCTTTTGGTGTGGTAATCCTGACTAGACTTCTTGTACATGTGAAGGATTGGAGTGGCTACCATCTACATTAGCCTCCTGTTGTAGTTGGCGATCCTAATAATCCGTGAGGCATAGTGGATTATTGTATTGTGGCTGCCATCTTCCTTAGTCTCCTGTTGTTTTGTATGGTTGTCTTTGCCTTCTTCAACTTCCTCTGTATCGTCATTGCCTTCCTTTTCTTTCACTGTCTTTGTTGTCTTCTTTGTCATCTTTGTCAAACTTTGTCAGACTTTGCCAAGGGGCTGGAGGGGCTGGAGGACAAACCAGAGGCTGAGGTTGATGAGGCACAGGAGGTTGATGAGGCACAGGATGAAGATGAGTAGGTGTATTCTTCAACAGTTTGTTTTTGTTTCTTTGTTGGTGGAGTGATCCTTGCTGTTTGCTTTGCCAGGGGTGGTTTGTGTTTCCTGATGGCTTTGATGTTGGCTCTGTTGTTACTTACTCTGAGTCCGATTTGTGTGTGTTGATGAAGATGGATTATAGATAGATGATGGCTCTGTTATTGATGTCTGATAGTAGTACACGGCCAAGCAGTTCCATGCCAGAATTTCCTAGGTATTATTGTTTGGTGCCAACTAAGTCATGTTTCTTGATAATTATGCTTACTTCTACCATAGGATATTGTAAGGCACTGGCAACGTTGTTGTTGTTTGCTCTGTATCCAGGAAAGACTTTGAGTTTCGCTCTTTTTAGAAGAAGCACGGAAGGTTGTAGAAGATGTAGAGGACGACTTCTGTCTGTTTGCTTACTTTGGGGTTGTCTGAGGTTTCAGGGTGAGCCCAATCTTTGTATTTGAATGATTTCTTCCTACTATTTGTGAAGATAAGACTTATCATGTGTGTTGAAATCACAATAGCAAGTCAGTACTTCAACTCAAATTCTTCTAGCTAGTAATAATAAGTGCACAATAGCCTGAATAGTCTTAGAACCCAACAACACAACTAATACATGTCTAGCAAAATGACAAAATATATTGATTAGACAACATTATTAACTGAACAGTGGGAACTTGTCTGTGAGAAAGTGAATACTCTCTTACGCTTTCCTTAGGACTAAAACTTGGACTAAATATCGGATGATATTCTGCAGGATCTCTGGTGACCAAGGATGATCCGACAAGGATAAAATAAAGAGGAAATTTCTGAGGGTTAGGAGAAAGCAAAGAGGCAAAACAATGAAAGTCATTTATACTCAAGACAACAGTTACCAATAGGAGTTTTCATGCTGTAGTCTTGTATTTCACTTGACAAGGAACATTTTACTTTGGTACTTATACAAGCATACATACACACACGCACACACACATAGTCCTATGCAGCACACACACACACATACAAATTTGTCATTTCGATGTTATGGGAATTATGTTATTGTCTTGCTATAGAATTATACAATAGTTCCAAACATTATTATCGGAAGAATTTCGACATTAATATAGAATCATAGTAGGCCAAGAGAAGAGAGTAATTCCAGATTATTTTGTGATCAGCGTTTGTACGCTTAATAATTTAATATTATAATATTCAATGTTATTTTATTCTATTGGTTTCCATCCTTCGTGAATGGCCACAATCCCTCCGGTTAGATTCGTGTATTTAGTCAAATGAAATCCAACCTTGTCCATCCTTGACAAAAGTTCTTCCTGAGTAGAAAATTTACGTATGCTTTCGACCAAATATTGATAAGAAGCACGATCGTTTGCGATTAGTTCACCCATTTCAGGAATAACAGCAAAGGAATAACCATCATAAATTTGACGTAACCATGGATCGGCTACTTGCGAAAATTCTAAACACATGAATCGACCTCCTGGTTTTAACACACGGTATGCTTCTTCCAGACCTTTATCCTGAAAAAAAAACCAATACCCAAGAATTGAAAGATGATAACACACATAGATAATATACCGAGAGAAAAAAAGAAGTATAGTTGAGTTCGTTCATCGTACTTTTCAAGTTTCAGCAGAACACAACTCTAGAATATATGGTATGGTTATTGTAATCCTAAACTTAGCATTCTCGTGCCCGGATAAAGTGATTCATTCAATTTTGTTATTTGTTACTTACCACATCAGTAACATTACGTAAACCAAATGCAATCGTATACAAATCGAACGAATTATCTTCAAAGTCTTTCAAGTTTTGAGCATTCCCCTCAACAAAGGATAAAGCCTTACTCTCCGTTATCAAAGTGGAACCATATTTCTTTCTAGCGCGTGCTTCTCCTACTCTCAACATCTCTGGATTAATGTCACACACAGTAACACTGATAGGGTCTTCCCCCGATGATCTAGCACGTTCTATACATCCAGCTGCTTCTAGAAAACGAAAAGAAACATCTCCAGTTCCACCAGCGACATCAAGAATTCTCAAACGGGCATTATCGTCGTGATGGCCCTTGTTGCTAATAGTAGATGCCTGTGTTTGTGTTTGTTGTGCTTGTCGTCGAATAATTGATGCCATAGAGGCCACAGCTGACATATCAAGGAGCTGATCCTTCCAATATCGATGTAAACCACCACTCATGAAATCATTCATCACGTCATAAGAATCGGCGACATTTTCAAATACTTGTTTCACACGACCTTCCTTTTCATCGACGCCAACATCTTCAAATCCAAAATGAGTTTTTGGTCCCTTAATATATGGATTGTTGGTACCGATGTCGTCTTCATTGTTATTTCCACTGGGATTCTGATAGGACGACGACAAGTATCTCATATTGTTGTTGCTATTGACAATAGCACGCTGTATTATTCCAACTGGAATTGATGTAGAGCAGTAGCATTGTTTCCGGATCGTACTGATTGCACAGCGAGATGCGATCGCTAGCATGGCTGATGATCAGAGATAGATGTTGATAAGAAGAAACCAAAGCCTACTGCTATGAGTGAATTGGTAGAGTTTTATAAAGAGTCGGAACGACACACAACTTTTTCTTGTAGTAATGGATGAGCAAGCTTGAAACTAATATGATTACCACATCATTCATCATTCACACATACTTTTTCGTTTGTTTGGTAGGAGGGCAACGCTGACCTGAAATCCGGTTCGCCTTGTATTGATTACTTACATAAATATATATCATGAGAATATAATTAATTATGCCTCATAAATTCGAACTAATTAAATCTTAGATCATGTAGAAATTGTACATATTTTGTACTGGATTATACTTTAGTGTGACGGTTTGAGAAAGTGCTTCAATTTGATTTTTGAATGGAAAAACAACACAAAACGACACACGATATATTGATAGATCCGAAGAATAGCTAGCTAGTACCAAAAAGGCAGACTTACTAGAGACTAAATCCAAGCAGCAAATACTTTTCGACGACGATGATGCTCCTCGTACAAGTACTGACAATACTAGTAGTGGCAGCGGCGACAACGACAACGACGTACGCTTTCAATAATGAGAATTTCATGATTAGTGGTAGTCGTATGCCGAAGACTACTACTTCATCTACCATGATCATGATGGCTCGAGGACGAGGAAATTTGAAACGAACATTGGATGATGATGTTGTTAAATCCAAGAAAAAGAAAAAAGGGGGTGGATTCTCTGAAGATCCAATTAACTTTTTGAACGAAGGGAAAGGACAAGAAATTACTGGTGTCACCCTCCCCGCGAATGGATCCATTAAAGGTTGGGAGTTCGGTGAGAAGAAAAGTATGGTCTGTGCAAATGTAGATGATCAGTTCTTTGCAATACAAGGTGATTGTCCACGCTGTGGTTTTGACTTATGGAAAGGCACTTTAATCGCCGATGATCTATCTGGATTTGAAGACTTACCACGAGTAGCTTGCCCAACGTGTTCACAAACGTTTTCAATGATGTCTGGACTGTACGGACCCCCGCTCAAACGTAAGGGTCTTTCAGGGTTTGTTTCTGGACTTGCAAAGTCAGCAACTGAAGGAGATAGAATGAGAAATGCTGATGCCTTCCAAATTTCTTTAGATTCCGATACCGGTCGAGTCTTCTGTAAAGCAAAACAACGACCAAAGTCTTGAACAAGATGAGAAGATCCGATTGTAAATACTATACCCAAGATGAACATCATTATTTTTTACTGCTACTGATAATATAAAAATAGGAACAAGTCTCGAAGTCCTATGGCGTACTTAGTTTGATTATTAAAAATAGGATATATCAATTATTTTGATGGTTAAAAATATGTAACTAGCTGAGCTTGCATTATTGCAAAGAAGCCAATCGCTCCCTCGCGATTTGCCATAATTTTCCGCGGTATGAATAATGCCTATTCCTTCTTAATAATGTTTGCCACCATTGCCAGCTCCAAAATCGAATGCCTTGCATTCCTCCAGAAATATCGTATCTGCCATTGTCATAGTCCTTGAAAGAATCATCTGCTTGCCACACATCCAACCAATCCATTGCATAATTATTGTACTGTATACCATGTTGTTGATAGACATGATTGGCCACCAACGACATAAATATATCTTCTCCATTCCAAAGTGGACCTTCTCCATTATGAAGAACAACATCGTTCCATACTAAATGCGCATATTCAAAAAAGGCACTGCATGTTTCACGTTCCATCAGCATTAGCTTTGTCAGGATAACTTCGGTGTTCTTATGCCGATTTGTACTACTGTACCCATTGAAGGAATTGCCGATAGATAAGTCACGACCAAATCGTCCAATGATACGTTTGGGATTACGCCCATACTCAATTATAAGTTCGTTAAGAGCTTCTGTTGTGAATTCCATATCATCGTCCAAATGCAATACCCAATTATTACGAGCAATTTGACAAAAATAAAAACGTAAACTCAAACCCATTTCATTGTTGTGTTCCATTGCATCGATATTTTTCACTTTTGGATGTACAAATTCAAATACTGTTTTAGGATTCGAATGGAGGAGGAGAACCTCATCGATGTTAGGATGCGAAAGTAGTGTTCGCATCATCGTCGATTCTCGAATCATTCTCGGTCGTGAATAGTTCATCAATACAACGGAGATCTTTTCTCTTGGAAGTGGGAGAGGGATGGAATAAGTGATCTGTGTTCCCCGTATTGACGGTGCTGTAAGTTGATGGTGTGAAGATGCAACATTTGTTGTTATCGCATTGGAGCTAGCTGTTGAAATTAGTTTCATCGACGTTGTCGTTGATGATGATGACGATGAGGGATTATTGTCGTCCAACCAGACAGAAAGTGGAAGATGTGCATGTGTAACTGTTGGTGGAATTTTTATTGTCAGACAGAAGCTATAAACTACAAATAATACTGTAAAAATAAATACCACTGAGTGTCTTCGTTTTTTCAGCAGCCGATTGGAGACGAAACCAGGAAATTGATCATGATTGACGATTTTGTGCTCGTCCATTATTGTACTTCTATTTCGAATGGCTGCCATTATTATTTTTTAAGATCACTCTGTAGTTTTCTTTTCGGCAGCTTTTACAGTTCGACTTGAAGAAGTACTTCGTATCAATACTGTAAGACATATAACAGTTATGGCATACTCTTGTTGTTGTGGTTCGCTGTTTTGATTGGAAAAGAATAAGAGAACAATATAACTTTATATAACTGTATAACTCTTTTTTTACAACTCCTTTTACTAACGTTAGAGAAAACGCAACGGAAGTTGAGATGAAAAGTTTGAAATAATTCTTGGTTTGTAAGTTAGCTTTCTGTTTGATCTTGTTTAGTCTTGTTTACAAACGTGAGTGAATGCGCGGGACTAAATCGTGATGGTCGGTTGTGCACCGAGAACCATTCGTCGTCTCTTGCATCGAAAGGGAAAAATAAAATCAATCAAAATTAATAATTAAGAAATAGTGAGAATACGAAAAGAGATCGCGAAAATCTGAGTAGCCCTACCAGGTATCTGATCTAGCAGAAACATTCATCGTCTGATACTACGAACAAAGGAATTAATAGAAGGAATCGAATAGTAAATAACAGTGGTAATAATAACAATGGTTTCAATCCATTCTTCAGGTCTAGTGATCGCCGCAGGAACTTACGATGGTGTTCTAGCAGGCTGGGAATTCCGCGATCCAAACGACGAAAGCACTAATACAACGAAAACAAAGGATGTTCCTCTTACTCTAGGTTTCGCGACTACCGTCCATGAGGGATCTATCCGAAGTTTGTGCATTGCAGGAAATGCGAACAAGAACGAACCTGGTTCACTGCTATCTTGTGGCTACGATGAAACTATGAAGACACATGATTGGAACAAACGACAGACATCTTCAGGAGAAGTACGGACACCATCCGGTTTTGGGACACCGATGTGCAGTGCATTTGCTCCCCCCACAGATCAGTCAACACATTGTATTGTAGGCTTTAATAACGAGGGTAAAATTTGCATATATAAAAAACGTGACTGGTCCATTCAACACGTCTTGGCAGGTCACGACGGAGGTGTAGGAGCCCTGGCTGTCCATCCCACAGGAAAATTGGCATTGAGCGGTGGCGTGAGTGACGGAAAATTGAAATTATGGGATTTAACGAAAGGCCGACTCTCGTTTGTTCAAAAAATTGATCCTAGCGCTACACGTAATGGAAGCGCTCATTACGATCCGATCAGTAGCGTAATATGGTCCCCAAACGGTGATTTTTATGCTCTTTCGCATGGGTCACACATAACAGTGAGAGAAGTGGCAAGTGGAAGGGCCCTTTTGGATGTCGAACTACCAAGCAAAGTCAATCAAGTGGTACTAATGGTTGGACCAGAGGGTCTTTTCGTAGCCGCAGCATGCAATGATGGATCTTTGCCCGTTCTTGCTGTGGAAGATGACGGAGAAAGTCGCAGAGCCATTATGGCCATTGAGCCGGTAGATTCTCATTTGGCGCGAGAGGAACGATTTAAATGCATACAAAGTGTTCGTGAGTATTACGTTGTGACTGCAAATAGTGCTGGGGTTGTTAGTCTCATGAACTTACAAGGGGCTATCAATATGATTATGTCTGATCCTGAAGAAGAAGATACAAACTCCAATTCAGATGACGACGACGAAAGTGGAGATGGTGACGACGAAGACGACAACGATGACAGTACAGAATTGGCAGTAGAAATAATCGAGAGCGTTCGATTAGGTACAGGTGCCCGAATCACATGCCTAGCTGCTTGGTGTAAAACGAAAGAAACTCAGATTGAAGAGGAACAGCAGCAACAAATTGAAGAACAAAAGAAGCAAGAAGTAATATTAAGGAAAATGAGGGAATATGAAGCAGAACGAATAGCGCCGAAGCGGTCGAGGCCTGTGTACAGTAAAGCTGATGATATGATGGACGAAGAGGACGTGAAGAAGGCCAGAACACTTGTTGCAAAAGCAAAGAAGTTAAAAGGAAAAAGAGAAAAGAAAGTTAAAAAAACGAAGACGAAGTAGCTAATTAAGATTGATATTTAATTCTGTATTAAATAAGTTCAAAAGTGTGTAAACTGACTAATTAATTATAGACAAAAAAAAATTGAACTTAGTCTCAAAAAACTTTTCTCTTTTGCATCCACGGATTTACTCAATCTATGTATTAGGTACGATAGCGTACGGACATCGAATTTCCACAATCCGAAGGCATTTCGCTTGGAAAGTTACCCCAATTTCTTCTCATAATCTAGTAGAAGATAGGCTATGCCAGACAACAAACGAACATTTGAACAACAAGACTGACAATTAGTCTTTCTTCACCTAA
This sequence comes from Fragilariopsis cylindrus CCMP1102, assembly GCA_900095095.1. Lineage (NCBI taxonomy): Eukaryota > Bacillariophyta > Bacillariophyceae > Bacillariales > Bacillariaceae > Fragilariopsis > Fragilariopsis cylindrus. The sequence continues at coordinate 15,241 of FMBT01000047.1, read as the reverse complement.
AGTTCCATTCTTAGCTTGCCAAAAGTTATTGTATTTTGCGATAAAGTTGTCGTCTCTTGATCTTATCGTACCATCAAATATCTTGGTGATCCACAAAGGTAAAAATGATGCATTTTCGACGAAACGAAGCTGACACTGTTCTTAAACTGCCAATATTTGATGGCAGCAGTCATGCGAAAGTTAGAGGCAACAATGACAGACTTGCAACATAGTAATTGCGTTCGAATGATAAGCCGATGCGTGCTACGCTTTATCGTCCGATTGCCCTATTCATCGAATGCTATCCAAGAATTTGCCGAGTCTTTGACGGACGTATTCGTTCGGGCTAAAATTATGAATCTTCATTGTTTTCACAACCTCCTTTACTCTTCGTTCTTTATCCGCTTCGCCGCTTGCAGTGATCGTCCTGAGCCAAGTTCCGTAGCTAATCGAGTCAGGCAATATACTAGGGTTTCTTTTAAGTAGCATTTCAAGGATCAATTTATCGATTCTTGTTAACGCTGTAGCATCACCGCTATTCGACCAAGCGTCAAGTACAGAATTGTACGAATATAGATCAGGAATCACATTCTCATCGCCAGCTCTGGCAAGACCTTCCATCTCACGAAGGATAACTTCGGCGCGCTCTCCAGATTCAAATTTCATACTTTTGGCCCAGCAACTAAGTAATCTATTATATGTTTCCGTATTCGGTCGTATATCAAATCCATTGTCTGAAAGTTCTACCATTTTCAAAAGCAATTTTTCTGCTTCTTTAGGTTCCTTATGTCGCACCCAACCAAACATAATTTTGTGAAATAAAGTACGATCAGGGGGTAGGATCTCATTGTTGTAAATTTTCGTATTATTGTTTGATTGTTGGTGCTTCTCAGCAATATTCACGAGGAATAACTCTGCTTTCTTGGGCTTCCCTTGATTAATCCAGAAGTTCACCATGGCGAGGTATGTAATGTGATTTGCTATAACATTATGATCGTGACGGAGCTCATTAAGGATGGTATCAACATCATCTTGAGTTTTTGTGTTTGCATTGGATGATCGTACGTAGCAGTTTAACAAAGTGTTATAGGTAACGATGTCGGGTTGGATCCCTCCCTCTTTCATTAGCCACCAGAAGTGCTTCGCTTGACGAACATTACCTTGGGTCATGCATCCTGACAACAATGTATTCCATGTCCGGATAGAGGGGTGAATATTTGCCTCCATCCCATCAGAAGAAGTAGAAAAGGAAATTAATCGATCAAGTATACTTTCAGCTAATTCAATCTTTCCTCCTTTAGCACAAACATTTATCACTGCATTATTAAATAAAAGTTTGTTGAGATATTTCTATGTTCTTTTCAGTAGAATAATGCACAAGATTTCGACTGAGAATTACCATATAATTAACTTACCCGTGTTCCAAGTTCGCGCCGTTGGTTTAACACCGAGATCTCCAGCCCGATATAATTCTAGCATATGATTCAGAATTGCTTCTGCACGATTCCAGGGTTCATCTTCTTCACAATTTCTTGTTTTCTTGCGTTTAGTCTTACCGATGTTGTGTTTATGTATGTTTTCTCTCTCGTCGGAATGCATTCTTTTTGTAGCCTTCTTTGCGTATGTATCCAAGACGGTGTTGTATGATACGACTGTCGGTCTAGTATCCAAATTTTGTTCTACATGCAATTGATGCATTTCCAACAAAATAGATTCGGCTCTTTCGACTTCTCCAATTTTTGCCCAGGCCGATAAGACAATGTTAAAGGATTGACTGTTGGGTCTGATGTTATTATCAAAGTCGTCAGTTGTATTCCCCTCATCATCCATCACCAACATATATCGTAAGAATTCCTCTGCATTTTGTGGTTGACCCGATTTCGCCCATGCTAGAAGTACGGTGTTATAGAGAGCTACATCAGGTTTCATGTCAGGATCATGACCGTGGTGATGAAGATGAATGTTGTCGTCGGTGCCTCTCTTATGATAAATATCCTGTAGCCTCCGCAACCATTGTTCTGCCTTGGAACCATTTCCCACATTTGCATAGCATTGCATCACATTACTAAAAGATATTACATTAGGTTTCGCCGATTCCATTCCATGACTGTATAATTCTAGCATTTGTTCTAAGAGCGAGTCTGCTTTGAATACCGACTCAGGTTTTTCTGATTTTGAATAGGCTGACAGTAGAGTACTGTACGATACTGGATCAGGACTAACTCCTGCGATTTCTAAACGAATCATACGTTGTAAGGTCATTTCAATTTTTTCAATCTTTCCTTCCTTCGCCCAGGCATTGAATAATATATTGTAAATGACAACATTAGGTTGCAAATTGTGCCAACCCTCGGCGGCAAGATGTTGCATCTGATTGAGCAATTCTTCTACTTTGGCAGAGGACGAAAAACCATAATTTTCATTGTTTTTATTGTTGATGTCAGCATTGTTGACAGTAAGCTTTACATAAGCGTTCATAACGGTCGCAAATGATGCGACATTTGGTTGAATGGAAAAGTCTGTTTTTGACTCTTCTACCAGCCGTTCGAGTAAGGTATGAACGAAATGTAAACTATTCCGATTTTTTCTATCTAAATTATTGTCAACATTGTCAGCTACTGCCTGTAAAATACACATATATGAATTCAAATCGGGACGTACAAGCCTCTCCAAGCCGTGTTGACGTTGGTATTGTTGTTGATAATTCTTTTCTTTTCTAAGACTATTACAAGTATTAACCATCTCCTTCCATTTGTCAACCTTTTCTAGTACTTGTCGTGGATGCACTGTATCTTTCGGCGATTGGAGGTATTCATCCCTCCACCTAGTGAGCACATCGTTTAGAGGCTCAACAGATTGTTCCATCAGTGGTTGATGTTGCTGTTGCTGTTGAAGATGCTGAATATTTGAATCGTTGCTCCTATCAGTTCCTGTTACTACAAGTACGCTCTCGGCCAGTCGATCTAGTAGCTGCAGGGAATGTTTGACGCTGACGCTCCCTCCCCTGAAGGATGTATAGTCGGCAAATCGACGGCATATAATGTTCATTATATTTTATTTACTGATGATAATATTAAAACATCGGAAATCATACAATATGTAAGTTATTGATATTGAACTTTCATTTCTCTTGGTTCATAACCATTTGCTTTGTCTTTTGCTCCTACCTCAGTCGCATTTAATGTCGAATAAGCGCCAATGTAATCCTCGAACACCATCAAAACATCATGCAATTCGGTGATTTAATTTGTTTTTGTTTTTTGTTTGAGACAATCAATAAGAAGCAAGCAAAGTAGATAAACAACGCACGTTTGATTCAGTCACGTATATTTTTAGTTCTCACGGGACTCATACTCTTACACGTGTATTAATTACGACAAGCAAATTAGGCCTCAAATCTCAAATCACAAAATCAATCATCAACAACAATCAACGCCACAACACCACCGTAACAACATCACAAACACACCTTTTGTTGCTGAAGCTTTCAGATAGAGTTTTATTACCATACTTGTTGTAGACTTAAGAATCAATAAAGTGGAACCTGTAACAAACACTTCCCAACAATGTACCAGCACGCGTATTGTCTGACTATTTTCAGTCTACTTTTGGCATGGTCGGATGGCTTCCATCACCATCAAAGAAAGACGACGACGCCTTGTTTTGCGTCATCATCGGTTCTCTTTCGTGATCAAAGACAGTCTTTTCATTCTGAAATAAAAAAGATTCTAATGTTCAGCATCTGATTCCGTTCTTTTTAGATCGATTTGATACCATAACATCAGCTGGATTGAAGAATGTCCAAACGGCTGGGGGTGGTGGTTTGCCTATTTATATGTTCGGTGTTCGAACACTCATTGGACAAGTAAAGGCCCTGCCACAAACTATTGAAAAGATCAAAAATCTTCCTCAAACTATTCAAAATCTGACTTGGAAAGACGTCAAACCAATTAAACGAATTAAGGATTTGAATGGTCCCCTCACGTATATGTTCTTTTCCTTCCTCTTGGCTCGGAAGTACAATAATTTAATCAAGAATTATTTTTACTGGCTTTTTAATGCCTTTTTAGTCAAATGGTATCGGGCTCGTTATGTTTTTAAAATTCCCGTTTGGGATCGTCAACCGAACTGGAATAATGTCATTACCTCAAAGGACAAGAAAAGGACCTGAAAGCTTTTACTTGTAAGACATGTGGATCAACTATTTTCATTGCGAAGACTCGAGAATTTTTCTTTGAAGGACATACAGGAATTGGTGGTTTGGGTTGCTTTTCGTGTGGTACGAAAGGAAAGGATAACTTTGTGATGGACCGTGATAGAATATGCGAAGATGTTGCTGATATCGATGATTATTTTGAATACGAAAGACCGTTGGACTTTATTGATGCTGCAGAACGACGGGCGTTGCTTAAAGAGGCGGGGGGTGACGAAGATAAGGCCAATTCAATACTTGTCGAACGTGATGGTGCACAGGCTTCAGACGAATCACAGGCTAAAGCAGAGGCTGTCGTGAATGGTGCTACTGATGCAGAAAATGACGATGATGAACCATCCGTCAGTGAGAGCGGGGAAGAATCAGAAGCAGTTATGGAAGAAGATGAAGATCAAAAGGAAAAAGAAAGCGAGTTATCCATGTCAGATGTAGATGTAGCAGTCGAGGAAAGTGAAGAAGAAATCACATCGTCGGCACACGCGACTGAAGAATCTGTGGCGTCCCCGTCACCACGGATACTCCAGCAACAGAACCTAAAAAGAAAAAGACGAAGTCGGCTCCTTCTGTATCAGATGGTGATAGTGATGAAGATCTTGATCTTCTCGACATGGATGATTTATAAGATATATGTATTGCTGTCGATGTACGCTAGTATATTTCTTCTTTTGATGACTCCTGTTATTAGATTGATATATATATATATATATATATATATATAAAATATAAAATAAAATAAAAACAAAAACTATACTGCCATTATTATGTGTGTTTACTTTGGGATTAAATCAAAAAAAGTTTATATTTTCGTCAAGAAAACTCTACATTCATCATCTTGTTGACTTATATATATTTAGAATTCAGAAGCTGTCTTCATCTTCACCTTATTCTTTGTATCTTAATTACATGCAATATACTGTGAATATACTTTATGTGTATTGTGGGATTATGATATTAGTTTTTTTTGGTAACAGTACATCTAGATGGTGTACACTATCAGGGCTTGCGCATTAATAAATACTTATCAGTGATGTAGTTAAATTTAAACTTCCCTAACTTGCATAATACTATTATAAATATAATAGCAATATACATTCAATGTGATATATTATTATTTAATCTATTAAAATATATCATAATAATTTTGTTGGATTTTTTTTTATGTTTACAAGATTGAAATTGTATCGTGTTTTTGAATCAATCACGTTCGTTCTTGTTTAACGTAGCTAAGTAATTGTGGTAATTTGCTGTCGGTACAAAGATGACCCCTCAAACGGCAACATTAGCGACTACAATGATAACAGATGTTTCACCTATGTTTTTATGTCACAACAAAAAGCGAAGAAAAAAACACAATTTAAAAATACACAAAAATTCACATACTAACCAACACATAGTGACCATAAATCAACACGAAATAACATTGAATTATAAGTAGGAAAAGGAAGAAGAAGTATACAAAATTCAATAATGAAGCTACTACCAGTATTTACTCTACGAGGTCTCTGTGCCGTCTTTTGTTGCGTTAGTACGATTTTCTCTGTCGTAAATGCATACGATGAACCAGTCGAGTATGGAGTTGATGTATCTTTTCCAATGCAATATGAAAAAATCACTAACAACTACCCGTGGCTTGAACATAATATGGATCCCAGTATTCCTGTACCAGCAGAATACGAGGATATGGTCGTACAGCCTTTGGGAGATAAGCGATCTATGTACAATAATTACCTGGAAGGGTGTAAAAAACATTTTAAGAAAAAGGGAGCTCGTTGTGTTCAGAATGAACTCGATCGGATTGCGATGACCAAGCGACAACCTCAAAGTATGCAAAATTATACCAAGGTCGGCTACAAAAGTAAGAGTTGATTATGCTTACTACTATACGAGATTGTTGTTATGAATGGAATATTTTGTGATAACTTATTGTTGATAAACAACAAGTTATAATTAAACTCCACTAATAGTTGTACTAAACGTCACTGTTTTTTCATTTTTCATCCCCCCCCCCCCCCCTATCATTATCAATATCAATATCAACAAAGAGATCAGAGCACCAAAAGCTGTTTGGGACCTGGTACAAGCATTTTGGGAAAAAAACAAGGCTTATCCCAAAGACGAAAACTGGGGAATAGGTAACACATACACTAACAATTGGGAGACACACTCTAAAATGGTTAGCGTTGAAGATAGTGGATTGCGAGGAGGTAAGCTATGCAGCAATTAATTGCGAGGATTAACTTCTCCAACGTTATTATGACTTATGAGCATTGTCATGTCATTTAGTTTTAGTATTTTCACTAACCGAAATTCATCATCTTCCTTCATGAAAACGTTGTAGGTGGTAGTGGATTAAAGCAAAAAATATGGGATGCAGCCAAAGAAACAATCTCAGATTGGAATGGACAGGAATTGACTCAATGCAGTCTTTATGGTGTACGAGTTTACTACGAAGGAAGCGTTCTCGCACCTCATGTGGATCGTCTACCTTTAGTATCTTCGGCTATCATTAATGTTGCTCAAGATGTTGATGAACCGTGGCCTCTGGAGGTTATTGGTCACGATGGAAGGGCCGAAAACGTTACGATGATGCCAGGTATGTATGGCAGATCTATTTGTCAATAATTCATTCCATATTTGTTTAATTAGCCATACGATATGATACGATACGCGTACTTGTTTTTCACTTACCCTAAATTTAATGTTCTCGAAATTAAATTTATTCCGTAGGTGATATGGTTCTTTACGAATCTCATTCGGTTATTCATGGACGACCCTTTCCTCTCAAGGGACGATTCTTTGCAAATTATTTGTTCACTTTGAGCCAATTGGTCATTCCGTCCGTCACAATCATAAGCATGAGGGTGCGGACAGAGACGTCGATCAAAAGTACCGTGATTCTTTGATGCGAGGATCTGGTGGGCATGAGAACGAACAAAGTGGACTTCCCTCTTATATACTTGCGGGTACTCCTGAAGAGGATCATTGGCTTCAAACTCATCCCAATGGCGTAAAATCCAAGAGGAAATCCTCTGTAACAGGATCTACAGTGGCTCACTTGGCAGCACAGGGTGGTGATCTTGATACGTTGAAAACTGAAGTGGAAAAGAAGAAGGATTTAGTCCACAAGAGAGATGCTAATGGATGGCTACCTGTAAGTAATGTTTGAGAACAGAATCGCGACATCTTTTATTTACTACCCACGTTTGTAGTGAAGTTTTCCTAATTTCATTTTACTCTGCTCATTCTATTTTATATCTTACATTTTGGCTTCGATAGATTCATGAAGGTGCTAGAGGTGGCCACCTAGAGGTTGTCAAGTATTTAGTAGAGAATGGAGCCAACATCAATGCAGTTACTGGAACAGGTGGAGGAACAGCTCTTTATTACGCGAAACAAAAATATGATGCTGATCATCCTGTAGTTGCTTTCCTTGAAAGCATTGGAGCGCTTGAAACTGGCCCTGATTTGTAAATTTATGTGTATTCTACTTAGTTTAGATTAAGACAAATACTAGGTACTCAGGTTTATATCAATTAGTGATACACCTCAAAAATCCAACTTTACTTAGTAGCTAGTATAGTATTTCTATTGTCTGACTTTGATACGTTTCACAAACAATGGGTGAAACAGATGCTTCCGATAGTAATGAGATAATGAGATCTTCAGAATCTTCAATAACGTCGTTGTAGTATATTCAATAAGATGTTCGAAGAAGAAAAAATTCTAAATTGATAAAATTACACGACACGCAAAAAAGACATATTGACCGACTGGTCCAGACCTTTTTCCTACCATACATTGTGTGATACGTGGATATTATTAGTACACTGTAGTAGCTCGATCCATGGTGCGTGAATGTTGTTACCCGTGCTGCCCCGTGCACCATTTAGCTGGCTGAAAAAAAACACGTCTTGTGTAGCTCCACACAGTACTAAAAATAACACGACGATAAAAAGTTACAGGCCGCTTAATTGTAGTGCCTCAATTCAATAGACACACAAACCAAACAAATCGCCCTCGTAGTTTCTTGCGATTTTCAGATTGAAAAAATCAAAAAGAAGTTCTAAAGTAGTGCATGTCTTTCGTACCTGCACCCCAGGCAAGCGCCGCCAATGCCGCAAGCGCCAACAATGCCCAAGTAGTCTCGTCCTCCGCCGCTGCCGCTCCTGCGGCAGATGCCGAAGTATCGGATGAAAATCTCTTGTTTAAGCTCCGTACATTCGATGTTTATTGGGTTGATAAGACGGCATTGATGTATCGAGATGGTTTTGATAAAGTACGTTTAAATATTTTATAGATAGCAGAGTACATGCGATAATTGTTTGGCTGTGAAGGATAATTTTGTTCCATCCAAGTTTTTATTCGGTAGAATCCAAATTTTTTAGTCCCCGATTTCATTTGCATTGTAGCTCACGCGCGCTTATTATGTTTGATCTTCTCTCCTCTTCTCTTGGCACAAATGGATTATAACTTAACTTTACTCTCCACCAGGTTTTCGACAGATCAACGAAAAAGAAGATTATCACTGTCCGTCAAAAGTCTTCCATTCCTTTGATTCTCCGGGATATGGCCCCACCATCTGGTAGCGTTTTCGATCCAGCCGTGAAGTGGGAAGAAGAAAAGGAACGTCGTCGTATCGAAGCCGAGGAGCAGGTAACGAAAGATGCTGCCGAAGAAGCTCTTGCCAACGCCAAGCCGAAGAAGGGTGGAAAAGGTGGAAAAAAGGGTACCGAAAAGAAATCGACGAAAGATACGATTAAAGCATCCAATGCAGCTGACAAGATGAAAAAGGATCATGTTCGTGACTTAGAAAAACTTTCTAATCTTCGAACTCTGAAGGCACTTCAAGAGACTAGTTGTGACACTACCAGTGGAAAGATTCACCGTATGATCAAAATGCTCCATCTCGCTGTTTGTGATTTACGTCAGGGAGTGTTGGGCAGTACCGAGGCTGAGTGCCTCGACATTCTTTGGGCGTTGCAGGAGATGTCTTCATTTAAATCATCTGATAACGAGATTGAAGTGGAAAAGGCTGCAAAGAAAGAAGGGAAAAAGGAGGAGAAGAAGTCAGATAAAAAGTCCAGTAAAAAGGACAAAAAAGACAGCAAAGACAAGAAGTCATCTAAGAGTAGTAAGGACAAGGATGAGAAGGTGGAATCCACTAAGATTATCCTTAGTACAGATGCTGCAACTTTAAAAAGTTTGTACAAGGACGGTGGTGACAACCGTGGATCGTACAGAGATTCCTTGAAGTTTTCTCGCAAACTCATGAATGGTAAGGAAAATCTTATCTCATTTCAACTGACCGAAATGGCGGATCGTCTCCCCCCTCTCAGTCGCTATAACAGGAATTTTGTGCTCGAACCATGGCAGTTTGATATCCTGGAAGCAATCGACAACCGGGAATCGGCTGTAGTTTGTGCTCCTACCTCATCTGGAAAAACTCTTTTAAGTACCTATACCTGTAAGAATGCGAACGGACCTGTCCTCTTTGTTCTTCCCAGTGAGGTCTTAGTATGGCAAGTTGCATCCCTTTACTACCAGTTCTTTAAGGGAAACGTTACTGTGTGTACCGAACAGATTACTTTCCAGGAAGTTACCGGTGAAGCTCAGGTTTACATTGGAACTCCTATGGCGTTAGAGAGAAGTTTGAGCAAGGTTCGTGGTATTGCAGGAGACGAAATGACCAAGGGAGAACGCGAATTTATGATCCTCGACGGTGGTTTCAACCAGTTTGACTACCTCGTTCTTGATGAGGTACATACCTTAAATGGTCCGGAAGGAGATGCTCTTCAGAGAATCATTAAGGCATGCAACTGCCCAATGTTAGCACTAAGTGCCACTATCGGAAATGCCTCTCAATTGAGGGATTGGTTTAAAAGCGTTTTGGCGGAACATGCAAAGGCAACAGTAATTGATGCACCTGAAGAAGAGGAAGAAGTTGTTTTGAAAGAACACTATGCAAGATTCATCAACTTACAACGTTATGTAGTGACGGAAGAGGAAGGAAAGGATGGTAAAAAGGAGGCTAAGTTGAAGAAGCTTCACCCAATAGCGGCCATGACTCCCGATCGATTGAAGAGTCAGCCTGAACTAATTTCCGCACTCTCCATGACTCCTCACGATATGATGACTTTGTGGAAACGATTGAAAGCTATGTTCCCTGCTACAGCTTTGGAAGACTTGGACAACCCAGATAACTTCTTTAATCAATACGTTGACGAAAGTAATCGTATTACATTGAACCAAACTAAAATGTACGAGACCAGGTTGAAAGAGCGTCTCGCAGTACTTTCCCAATCTCATCCCGAGCTTTATGAAAAATTGAGATCTGCCCAAGAACCTCCACCTCTTGTCGCGAAGACTGATGTCAGCGACGATTTGTATGATGTTGTCAAGCAGCTGAAAGCGTCTGAGTTGTTACCAGCAGTTGCATTTCAATTGAACACGTACGGAGCTTTTGATATGTTCAAGAAGGTTCTCGCCCGCCTTGAAAGCGATCAGGTTGCCGAGTTCCCCGACTATCGTAAGGATCTCATTAGGGTCGCACGTGAAAAGGCGCAAATGAGGAAGGTAGCTGAAGGCCAGGCCACTCGAGTAAATGCCGCTGAGGCCGAAGCGGACGCCCAGGCTGGCTTTACTGACGATTCGCTTGTCAACGAGGACACAACGCGCCCTCACGACAAGTACGTCCTCTCATCTGCTGGAAAACGTCTTAACTTTAGTGAGATAGAAAACATTATCAGCGACATGAAGAAGTCAGGAGAGAAAGTTGATATTAACCACGCACTTATTCGTGGATTACGTCGTGGTATTGCTATCTACACGAACGAAGTTGGCTTCTCTTGTTATCGTCGTCAGGTGCAAATGCTTGCATCACAAGGTCGTCTCGCGGTTGTCTTTTCTGACTCTGCGTTAGCTTACGGTGTCAACATGCCTTTCCGATCATGCATTTTCTGTGGTGATATGGGTGATGATCTGACTCCTCTTATTGCTCAGCAGATGCAGGGTCGTGCAGGCCGTCGTGGTATGGATGTCCAGGGTAATGTTATTTATCTTGGTATGAATTGGTCATATATCGAAAATCTAATGCTTGGTCAGATTTCGCAAGTAACAGGAAAACAACCGAGATATCCGTTGATGTCATTGGTCGGTTCTCTTGCTGCTGCAAACGATCCCAGTAACACAAAGCAATTCATGTTTGATGATACCGAAAATCCTGCCTTTGCTACTGCTATCCGCAAGATTCAACGCTCTCAAAACTGTTTCCCAACCGTGACTGAGAATCAAATCGAATGGATGGCAGGTTCTACTTTGGAAGAGTTCTGTGAAGGCAAAACTTCGGACGACTACTTGGAACTTTCCCAGGGTGTTGCAACGAGCTTTGGTTATACTTTTGATGATGGCACCCTTGCTATGGACCATAACGTTCTGACCATGGTCGCCGAGATGCACGAGTATTTGCCAATTGCTGTCCATCTCTGTGCTGTTTTGGAACAGATGTACTTGCGTTTCTGTTACCAGAAGAGCAAGCAATTTAAAGAGAGCGACGCAACTCAAAACGAGTTTTTATCGATATTGATCCATATTGCTGATCGTTGTCCACCTGCTGATGGTTCAGAAAGCTTGCAACAGCTTCTTCGTATTGAAGAATCCGAAGACGGAAAGTTGAACGAGGAATGGAAGTCCTCATGGTATGAAACTGAAGATACTCTCCGCAAGCAGAAGTTATTAATTGAAGGTCTAGACATCCCCGATGAAGAAAAAGCTAAACTAAACTTAGAACTTCCTCCAGCTTCGGAAGAGAATTCATCTGGTCCACCGCTTGATAAAGGTGTTTACGAGATGCTAGTCTCCAAACAAAAGGGTTTCCACGAAAGCCAAAGTATGGAACGACGTAACGATTTGAAGAACCGTATTGTCAGGCTTGGGCAGATTTGCCAGATAGCTCACAATAATATCCAGCAGCCTCATGGCAAGTTTGATCAACTCGAAGTCATGTTCAGACGCATGTTTTCCAACATTAAGTACAGTGTTGCGGATATGATGGAGCAGTTGACTGATCAAGACGATTTGACGGAGCTATAAATTTAAGTATAATTATTTGGAGCGTTTTCAAAAATGATTTCGCCACTAAATACTTCACATTGACGTCGAAATCCTTCGGGAATAAATATATTAATAATCATTAATTCAAAATTTCTACTACACAGCTTATGAAAAAATAATAGGACAGTATCAAACCAATTGTCATGTTATGATAAAATATCAGTCTTAGTTCTAGCTAGCTAGTCTTGTGCCTACATACTGACTTATAATCCTTTTTAAATTTTACTATGTAAAACTACAAAATTATGTATATATCTATTATATTAATTGGAATCTATATAATAAATACACAGAACAAGAACTACCGTACTACCATGTCAACGTAACTAACACAAATATTTCCAGGACTAATGCTTGTCCCAATAGGAAGTACAATCCCATCGATGGTTGAGCCTGAATTGTCAAGCAAGTGTCTGTGGTGAAGATCTCAAATTTCTTACATAGTCCATGACTGTATGTGTCTGTAACATACTCAAAAACTGCCTCAAAAGCTGGTATAGATAAATATATTGTAATACCAAAAATGATACTACCAAGGAATGGTTGGATCATCCAGAGTAGATTTTTACAGTATGTCTTACTTGTGTGCGTGTCAGATACCCAAGTACAGATTGCTAATATATTCGCCAAGATTGGACAAATAAAAACAAGTAGTAGTACAATACTTTCTATTATAATAAGCATCCCTCGATTTGTTCCAGCAGAGATACCTCGTTCCCATAATAGGACTGGGAAGTTCCAAAGTTTAACAGAAAAGGAAATATCTGACATAAAATCAGACATTATACCATCATATTGTAATCGAAATAGTGGTAGAAAAAGTGTTGGTAACCAAAGCAGTATAGAAAGTACTATTAGTTCGTATAACATAGCTCGTTTCCAGAAAGGTAAAACAGAAACAGAAGTTAGATTCGATGTCTCAGTCGGCATTGTTCCGGTCAAATATTGGCTTATATCATGATCGAACATATCTTCTTCTTCAGCAGCCTCTGAGATAAACAAGAAATTCGTATCACCACCAGCACCAATATTATTATTATTATTATTACTGCTGTGTTCATGTTCATCATGACTTAGTAGCAATGGTGTTTGCAATTCCATGTTATCATTTCCATCTTCTTCTTGTTCGTTATTACTACCGGCAAATAATTCATTAGATGAAACTTGCCAGGAGTATTGAAAATCTTGACTCTGTTGTTTATTCCTTCTTCTTTTCCTGAAGTATTCTTGTTGTTCATGATATAATAAATCATTATTGTTGAAAGTAGTACACTGTGTATTTGTATTATTATTTGTAATAGCAGCGTCTGTGTTGTCAAATTTTGATAAATGTGACTTTGTTGTTCTACCCAAACGAAGAAGTGTTATTACCAAAAGTGTACAAAGTATACCTAACGCATAAACGACCATACCACCTTGAATTTGATTAATAAAAACGAAACTTGTATTATTGAATTCAATTTCAATTGACGATGATGTACCGATATCTAAAATTAATAGTATAAAAAATATTGAAAATCCAATTCTTGCAATATATTCTAGAAATATCCTTGGATAATAATTATTATTGTTCGATTGATTATTATTATTATTATTATTATTATTATTCCGTCGTTTATTGAGTTGTCGTCTTGTCACGTAGTACAAACTTCCTGTATTATTATTATTATTAGCATCCACAAACATTTTGTTTTGTTCAATTCGATCATCGATGATAGCCATAATTCCAGAAATTGCACAAAGGCAAGGTAATATGAGTGATGTGAAAACTAATGCAATTGCGGTCCAATGTCGATTGGTACCAAGTAGACTTGATAATAACGATCCTAATGTTGTTGAATGTAGAAGTTGACTACTACCATTATTATTATTATTACTACTATTATTACTATTGTCGTTGTTGTAATTGTAAATCGAGACAATCAATCGTGTATCTAACCACGATGATGATAAAAATGATGCCCATATAAAACATATTTGTAGTAGACAGCATATACAAGCCATAAGTGTCACCAACGACGATGATGGTTTTTTTGAAGGTCCTAGTAATAATGTTTGTTCCATACTAGGACTAATCATTCGACTATTATTATTATCATTGTAGTCATTATTTACGTTATTATTAACATCATCATCATCATGGTCCCATAATAATTGAGAAGATGATGAGATATTATGATTGAAATTGAAATTGAAATCATCCCCTCGTTGTTCTGCAGTAGATTGTGTAATTAATCTTTCGAGTGGTGATTGATATTCTTCCTCTTCCGATGACGATGTGGTACCAACACAACTATTACGTCCACCACCTCCAAGTGTAGGAACTTCGTTGCTTTCGGCTTGGGGTACCAGTGGACATGATGCGTTATTACTGTTGTTGTTGTTGTTGTTGTTGTTGACCATCATTTGAATCTCATGAGCACCTGAATGAATCAACTTACTATGCTATTTGAATTGCGGATTGTTCAAAGTGTTATTTCAATTTTAGAATTCATGAAATAACGAAAATGTCGAAAGTAAAACAAATAAATAATGATGCGAATTGCTTAATTTCTTGCAGCCTCCCTTATAATGAGTCACGAGTGTACCGTGACTGATTGTCTCCACGAAGAGATTGTCAATAATTTTTCCCACCGATCACGACGATCCAAGATAACGATGTGATAGACCGATGTGATAGACCATAAAAATACTTGGCCTTCTACAGTATCCTGTATTGAGTATTAGACAAGTGTACCATACACAAAAGATAAGATAAAGAGAAGAGAAAACACAAATTCAAAAGAAAGAAAATGGAGGATGTAATGAGAATAACCCCATTGGGTTCAGGGCAGGAGGTTGGACGATCATGTCATTTAGTACAATTTTGTGATATGACAATTATGTTAGATATTGGGATACATCCAGGATATGATGGTATTAATGGATTACCATATTTAG